>CM049841.1:29600333-29605333 GCA_027422415.1 Schizothorax lantsangensis
TCATGTGTTCCATCCCTCCATCCACCATTTCAGGTCAGCTTTATAAAGAACTGTCATATAGATGATTACAAAGACAAGTCTGTGGAACTTAATCAGAGTAGATGGGAGTATTAAACTGATTTAAATGAAATGAGGTTGTGTGTAGAAGTACAAACTCTTCAATGAGTTGTAATGCTGTGTGCCTTGGTGTCGATTGTTCAGCAGATGAAACACTGAAAATGTGACTTTCTGTTTATTTACTGTGTATTACTATATTCTATTTTTATTGACAATTATTAAACCAATTCAAATGAAAGCCACAGTAACTAAAGACTTCCTGATCCATTCACTTCCATTCATACGTCTACAAATGAGAAAATTTAATGCGCAAGCTCATCCGAAGTAATTTTACCTTGAACTTTGGCACACGGATGACAAAAGATGAAGTCTTGTGAACTCTAACCTGTGAATTTGCATAATGAAAGACATTTAACCAATAGAGCAGTGGTTCTCCACTTTGTCTGAGACAATACCAAAGTCTCTTTAAGACAAGTCATGTCACTCGGCGGCCATCTTTGAAACGCCTCTCGGGCATCCAAGTGCAGCTCCTATCACTTTGTATGGGGAAACATCAAATTCTCCAAAACTGCTCACTAAGCTTTTA
This sequence comes from Schizothorax lantsangensis, assembly GCA_027422415.1. Lineage (NCBI taxonomy): Eukaryota > Metazoa > Chordata > Actinopteri > Cypriniformes > Cyprinidae > Schizothorax > Schizothorax lantsangensis. Next base: position 29,600,977 of record CM049841.1, read on the forward strand.
AATTTCATATTTGTAATCACCAATGAAATCGGACAACAACTGTGTCATAAATGTTGTTTCTTTTGCTCAAATAGTGTTATAAAAAGCTTATTTCTCAGGCTAGATCAGCCAGTGTGCATGCGCAGTCCTGAGCGCGCGTCTCAGAGCGCTGACTGTTTCTATAGCAACCGGGACTTCTAACGGCAGCTGCAGTGACGCGCTGACTTTACCGATTAGCGACTGGCTCTTTTATTCAGAAGGCGGGGCTTCCTGCGATTGAGCGGCCATATTAAGCGTTGCATTTTTCCCCATTCAAAACTATACGAGTGACATGTCTTGGGTATTCTATAGTTCTAGGCTGATATGTACCTCTGGTACTTTTGTTTTACAAAAAAGTTAAATATATGATATCAGTTTAATGTTGTACATCTTTATTCTTAGTGTTTTTAACATTTTGATTAAATATTATTTTAATTTAAAAAAATACTTACTGGGGCCCCCTGGAAGTATGCTGAGGCCCTCTAGAGGGCCCTAGTCCCCTTAAATGTGTGGTCACGTTAGCGAAATTTAGGTGAAATTTTGCAGGCAAAAAAGGTCCACTGTCTTATTGTCAAGAGCATAGAGCAGAGGTTGCGTCAACCGAAAACTCTCCGTCATTGATGGATTTTTTTTAGCCGTGACGGAAAAATCTGAAGGCCGTCCGTCACTTTGACAGATTACACTGATGGTGATCTATTGTAATTTATAACTGTAATTCCCACCCCTGTCCAGTTGGTGTGGCGAGTGCGCTCAAGTGTGGCAGTAGAGCACGGGATCATGAGCTCCAGAACAAAAATAAAACCCTCACAAGTCTTTTGCTATGCCTTTGATTACGCAGAGGCGAGTGTAGTAAAGTGAATTGCTTGATCTGAAAATAATCTTGGTTCATAAAAATAAGAATCTATTAAAATAGAGAAATCTATTTTTTTTTAACCCAGCCCTAGCATATTTCTTTGTTTTTAGTGTCCTCCGCTGTCACTGCGGTGTTGAACATGAAAAGTGACGCAGTCTCTGTTCATCTGTTCTCTTCATAAATAAATAAATGCATAAGCCTATTAGGGATGGGCATTCCAAGCAAAAATAATATTCGAAAATCGCTGGGTATTATTCGATTATCGCACCCCTGCCCCGTATGCATGATCAAACACCCATAAACAAAGAGAGAGAGGGAGAGAGACAGGATTCACGTTTTCAGTCTGTATGATAAACGGTTTAATTCAGAAGATAGGCTACCTTAACTCAAGCCATAATGATTGTAACATGCTGAAACATTAATATAATAAACATAACCGAATGACGACTTATTAACATAACAGTCCATCGATTAGCATAAATCAACTGCTCATAAGGCTAGGACATTTCCATTTAAAAAATGTAATCCCTAAAGGGAAAAATACGAGATGGGAGGAAAAATATACTTCAATATTTCTGTCGCAAATTAATTATACGTTGGGTAATTATACTGTATATAAACTGTGGGCATCAGGGAGCCGTTATTAATATGCAGGGCATTGAAATCACTTATGAACGTGCGCTTGTTTATTTACTTTCACTTTCGAGATTCGCGATCACACGTACGGAGCAGCACTTTTGGCAGTACTTACCATATATTTTACAAGATTAGATGTTTGTCAGTGGTGCTCAGGATCTGCAAATCATTTGCCATCATCCTCAGTCATCTCTCCTTACTCGGTTTATGTGGTAAGTGAAATGTTATGTACTGTAATGTAACAGGCTACCGCTAGCAAGCGGCTAACTGTGTCCCTATAGTCGCTCTGTAGAACACGTTATTTGTTTTCGGCGCCTTTCTGAATACCGATTCAGCCACATCTCTAACCCAGCTGGGGGTGTTTGTGGTCCGCACAGAGCTCTTATTTGATATCATCCCAAGTTACTGTAACCGTTATATGCTACGCAAGTCACCACCGCATCACCCACGAAAACATGGGGACATTTTTTAAGACAATCGCACAACCTATTCGATATTCTATAATTAAATCAACTAATCGAATATTCTAAAATCTTGACACATCCCTAAAGCCTATATGCTCGTCCTCTAGGTTCATTATTAAAAATGAAAACACAAACAAAAATAAAAGCAATTAAATGTGTTATTATAATTAAAATGATGGGTAATAATAGATTATGACAGAATTTATGACCCTGTCAATGTTAAAGTCTAACGCAACCTCTGGCATAGAGATATATGAAGCACAGCTCACACAGAATTCACAATGACCAACTTGAACATAAGTGAAATGTGTGTGAGGAAATGTGACCGCTCCTTAAACGTCACAGATTAACCTCTTGGCTGAATTCAAAGAACACACAAGCGATGTGTCCAATGAGGCTAGTGACATTTCAGTCATCAGGCCCAAAACTCTCTTACTCTAGCCTCAGGCCATGGCACCGTACTTATTGTCGAACCCTAACACATGCTCGTTTTCTCTTCTTTTATTGCAATTCAGTGGTTTACCGGTGCGTTTCCAAAGTCGACCGTGAGAACATCTTCCACAAGTTCCACTGAGATCCATTTGAATAACAGTCAGTGTTTTCTGTGGACATACTCCTGTCCAGCCCGTCAGTAAATCTGATTACACACACTTGTGTAACTCATTCTCCAAGTCAATACACTGCAAAACGGACATGCTTTTAATCCCTCCTCATTCCACAGGCCAAAATCTGTTTCCTTTCGTTCATTTGTGTATCTCGACTTGTTTATCTCTCTTTTTTCCTCTTTCCCTCACATACACACACGCAAAATCCCATTCACTCTAACAAACACAAACAAGTCCAATCGGAAATGCACATGTGCAAGCAGAAAGACACATGTGCACAAGAACACATAACACACACCTCTCTTTATAAGTCCACAACTGCACAAACACAAACACACACAAACCATCCCCCAAGTAGGGAACACACATGTATGTGTTCATGTCCATGCAAACACACCCTACTCTTTAAAAACCTTTGTACACACACATACACTCACACACAAATATCCTCTCTTCAGCTGAGCTCACATGCACACTCACCCCTCCTCCATCTCAAGCTCACATGCACGCACGCACACACACACATGCGCGCGCGCACACACACACACACACACACACACACACACACACACACACACAAGTCACTAAAGAGCACACACACTCTCTCACTCACGCTCTCTCAAATAACCAAGCCGGAGTCTCATATTCTCTGTGTCTCTCAGACAAACACACACACACACACACACACACACGTACACAAACACGTACACAAAGTCTGCAGCAAATGCATTCTCTCTGAAGATACTCACACACACACACACACCATTTTCCTGTCTGTCTTTCTCTCCCTCACACACGTTTGAATAATGTAAACATACACATGCAGGCTCTCAGTCTGAAGACATGCACACACTCACGCAATCAACACACACACACACACACACGCTTTGTTGAAAACACTCTCTTGTCTTATTCATTCTCACAAATAAATCTCACACACACACACACACACACAGTCTTCCTCCACAAACATAAACACACACACACACACACACACACACACACACTTCCTCTTTCATAAACAAAGTAGATGCATAAACACTCCCTCACTTCAACACACACACACTCTTCTGTCTTTCACAGAAACACAGATGCACAAACATTCACACACTCAGTCTTCTTTAGTCCTCTCTCTCTCTCCCTCTCTCACACCACACAACACAACACCCTTCTCTCTCTCTCCAAAACACACACACACACACCCTGTCTCTTGCATGCAAACACACACACACCCGCCCTCTCTCTCTGCCTCTAGAGCACAAACACACTCACCCTCCCCTCCACAGTGAGCCACTAGAACAAACACGCGTACACACGCACACACACTCACACACACACACACACGCACACACACACACACACACACACATGCACACAGAGCTCTAAACACACAAAAACACAATTTCTCTCACAGTTCCACACAAACACATCTCTTTTCCTTTATCTGTCTCTCACACACTCTCTCATACATACACACACACACACACACACACACACCGCCTCTGCTTCATGAGCACATACACTCACCCTCCCCTCCTCACTCAACCACACACACACACACACCTCAGACACACACACACACAAGCCTAAAACACACACTCACACAACACACACACACACACACACACACAACACACACACATACATATAGTCTTCTCTCTGTTTCCAAGACACACACTCTCCCTCCCCTTCTCTTTCAGTTTCAAACCTGCAAGCATGCGCACACACACTCACGCACACACACACACACTTCCTCACCATTTTCCCTCCTCTCTGCCTCT
>CM049841.1:29615333-29881917 GCA_027422415.1 Schizothorax lantsangensis
CAAAGAAATATATTAAAATAACTTTAATAAAATAATATCTTGTTCAAACGCTCCCCTCCTGCTTTCCCCATGCTGGAAAGCTGAATTCCAGTGACTGCATCCGGATCCTCTGACTCTCTACATTCTCCATGCTGTAATGAAATTCCTTCTCCTCATTCTTATCATACTGACCTCTTCCTCTCCACCCTTTCATTCTCTTTTTTCATCACATATCCAGTCTCACTTCCTTATTTTCCTGGCGCCTCTTCTTGTCCTTCGGGACATTGTATTTGGTGCTTTCTCCATCTCTGCTGGCATAGAGCGGAGGGTGTCAGATGTTTGGCCAGTCCAGTGCACGAGGTCCTGCAGCACTCGTACAATCCACATCTTCAGACCGAAACTCCCACTGGCCGCTTGACCATCCAGCTCCTTTCACACAAACACAGACAGATTGTTAATGAAATTGAAATGTTTTTATCAGAACAGCTTCACATTTATGAGAAAACAGAGCAGCATTATATTTAAATGGCTGGCTAAACATCGCTTCAGCACCTCTTTAACTTTAACTTCAAATCTTTGGCCATCCACTAGCAGCTGCTCTGTGCTTGCCAACAGGTGCCCCAGACGATCCCTCACAGTTTTCCGTTTTCTCTTGTACTCGCTGTCTTCGTCGGAAAATTCTGCGTCCTCCCGGGTAATGACATCTTCCAGAAGTCGCAGACACTCCTTGAGCGCAGCATGCAGGATAGATATTTTTTCTGCATCTGACAGCTGAGGAACCAGTGGAGGAATGGACACTAAATAACCTCCGTCGACCGGCGAGGACGGCAGTGATTCACTGTTTCTCTAAACCGTGAGACAAAGGGAATGAGTGGAGGTTACAAGAAACGTTGAATGTAATGAGCAGAAAATACCAGATGACGAAATTGATAAACAAACATGTGGTGAACATATGACAGTGAATAAAAGCAGCAATTAAAAAAATAATAAAAGATGGAGCCAAACTAACTCGTATAAACTTGTACAGCCGACACACAATTTCCAAAGGTCACCTGAACATTGTATTTATTTAATTATTGTTTAACAGTGACAATACAGAATAACATTATTGCACAGTACTGAGCAGCGGATGTTTGAGGGCGAACTTGGGTAAACTAGGAAACTTTTTGCAATTGAGATGACTGGGCTAGGCTAGACATACAACAAGCAATAAACAATCTACAACTTAACACACACGCACACACACACAGAGAGAGAGAGAGAAATAATGATCACAATTTATAGTTTAAGCCAGTTTTTATCTATTTAAAACTCCCACAAATTTGTATATTCCTTTAAAAGGATATACATTTTTCAGGATTCTATTTTTTTTTAATGAAAAATACATTACAAATATTCTAGCCTTGTATAATTGTCCTCTCACCTTCAGCCTGATGCTCATAGAAGCATGTTGTTGGCATTTTATAAAGTCACTAATTAATAATGTAGCACCCTCTGAAGCCTTCAGCAGATCAGCTCGTGCTGTACTTAGGCTGAATAGGAATCAAATGTTGCTCACCTATTTCTAAAGTTCAAAGACTCCCCTACATTCCAAACCGCTCCCAAGTTTTTCCACCCAAACAAGCCGAAACTCAGAATTGTTTTAACATTCAGGGAAAACAAGAGAGAAGGTGGTGGACCTGAACAATCTGGAAGGTATCCAAAAATGTTTTTTTACTACTGGAACAATCCCGCTTTATAATCCAGCAGCACTTTCCATTCGCAGCGCGCACCGACAAGTCTGATACCCCGCAGCCGCTCAGACAACGCTGTCACTTCAACACATTCATTTGCTTCTTCCTCCAGACATTCCTTCAACTAAATGTCACGATGCCGATGAGTTTGCGTCGCACACCATCCAGGCCATAATTAAGAAAGGCGCAACCGTTAAATATAATAATTAGATTAGTTCTGTATAAATAAACTCTATTTTGAGACTTACGTATAACTCCAGGAGCTGGATGCATTCCTTATGAAGCAGCCGGGCTAAAGCTGCGGTTCTCCCTGCGTGGCCCCGCAACCCATGACGGCCGTTTGCGCTTCTGCCAGCCATTTATACTCAAAAACACCTACTATTTGAAAAATACCGTTTGAATCAACAGCAGGAATAAATCAGCATATATTCTTGCTTTTATATAGGACCCTCCCCCATATACTACCGTAGGCTGTATAGATGTTAAATGGTGATGATCCTCAGTCGCTGTTTCTCAGTAGCGGTGATTTCACTTTCGCCAAAATATCTCTCATGACTTACAGCACGATTTCCAGAACGCTGTTCTCCCGTTTTAATGTAGCTCTGAATTAGCCGTGACTCCGCCTCTTTATGGGAACGTGGTTTGAGGGGCTGGGAAAGTCAAGACGGACTTTCATTGGCTCAGAGTTCACCTCATAGCCCACACCGCTTAATACCAATGCAAACTGGAAAATATAAATAAATAAAAAAGAAAAAGCACCTAATAGAGTCGTTTGCTTTTAAAGCCTGGAAGGAAATGAAGATTTTCTCTCGCCTGGAATTTCCTATGGGTTTTAGAATGGCGGTTTTTGGTTTATGAGTAAAATAAGGTCTGTGGTTACGTTTTGTTTTATGAGTTGCATTTCATAAATGAAATGTGTTTTTTGAGCATCTACATATTATGATCTATAACCAGCCTACTGTAAATTGCGTCTTGCAGTGATAATAGCTCATTTTATTTTAAGTTTTCATCTGTTCTAGTAAGAAGGATGCTGTTTGGAGCAGAAGCAGAGTAGGCTACGAGTTTGAGATTAAGGCAGATCTTCCCATAAGCAAATATATGTATATTACATTTCCATATGAACCTATTAGAAATTGGACCAGTTTCATATATTAACATATAGGCTTATATCTAGCCCATACATAGGTATGAGTAATATACATGGATAGGCTATATATGTCATGAATATGTATCCATCCCAAAATACATGTTGATATTTTATAAGTAAATATAAAAGATAGACATGTATTTAAGTATGTATTACAAAAACATATATACAATTTTTTTTGTGTAGCCTATTTGTTTTAATAAAGTTGCATATAAATAATATATATTGTTGATATATTGCTACATATAATACAATATAAAAAAATCATTATATATATATATATACTATTAACATATGAACATACATAAATTTTACTATTTAATTTTAAATAGTCATAAATGTATATTTTCATCTACCCAGAGAATGTGCATATGTGAAAAGTATATATGGTTTTATAGGCCTATGCCAAGATTACTCTTGATAGGCTTTAGTGTAATATATCATATATTACATTTTCAAATTAAACAAATCATACAAAGCATCATTAATCTAGAATGATTAGGATGACATGTTAATGACATGTTTTTGTAAAAGCTGATTTATAAAGCAAATTAATTACTTGTTTTATGCATGTTGTAGCAAGTTGCTTAAATTATTTAATGCATGTCAAGAAATTCTTTAATGACTTTAGATTTGAATACAGAAATAAGCAGCTGCTAATAATTATTAAATTAGCCAAAATTTGTAAGTTTGTAAATGGTCATTTGAATTCTGCTGTGCTTTCTGACAAATTCTGTGGTCGGCAGTCCTTTTATTAGCTATTCATATAAGGAATTGATGTCTACGTGAAATAACAAGGAAGGGTGGTATAAAAGGGTGGTATTCCACTTTTCTATTTTTCTAAGCTTATCAGTGCCCACACCTTCCCTTTTTACAATAGGGAGGCCGGAAAATGTTGTAACCTGTTACTCAGACATTTATTCGAGACATTTATTGTGTCTCATATAGGCCCATATTTGTCTACCAGAAGTGGAAATGCTTAGGAATACACAACATTTCCCTAAATTGCGTGAAGTGTCAAAAGTGATGTTGATCAGAGAGTAACAATATAGAAAACATGAACATTTAAAATTTTGTGCATGAATTTTATTGTGGAAATCAAATTTACTTTTAAATTGAGTTCTATAACCCTTTTACAAGTTATAATGCTTACATTATATTAATTATTCCTGTAATTAGGTTATGCACAAATAATAATGTCATATTATCTTGATGAATAATAGTCTTTGATGTATCATTGGTCTGGAAATCAGTAGTATTTGGTAGTGCTCATAGCCTGAGGGCCCTATACTGTCGCTTGTATAGGCCATATGGCACACATATTATATATGTATACTCACATGTAATCCCTGCCTAAATGTGACATACTTAATTTAAATGTGCCTTCTTATTGTCAGTGGATGTATATCAAGTGATGTGAAACATTTCTTTGCATTTTGTGGTTTCACTAGAAGCTGTGGAAAAGTGATAGATCAGAACGTGACTCTGTTTGCAGACTGTGCATGAGAGAAGATATACACTGTTGTCATATTCCTTCCACTACTGATAACGGCTGCAACGAACACTCATCTTAAACATTAAAAATAAAATCCAGTGCCGAATCGCCATCCATTATAACACTTGTTAACAAAGTTGTTCCATAGTGGGGACAAAAAAGTCATGTCCCATCAGTGCCCACTGTAAACGATGCATGTCTCTTGATGTATTAAGTATGTTTTAAAATACTATAATAATAATAATTTATATAATATTTATTGCAATGTATTATTAATACTTTGAATATAGGAGTTTTTTTATTAATTGTAATTAAGTTTAAATTACATTTTACTTTAGGCCTATTTTAATTTTAGAATATGTTGAATAATTTTGTTATGTGCTTTTGTCATTTTTTTATATATTTTTTTGTCTTTTTTGTTTTTATTTCACATTTAGTTTTAGTAGCCTAATTTTAAAACTTCAAAATAGTTTATTTCATTTAGTTATTAAAAAAAAACCATTTCTAATTTCAGCATTATTTTAGCATTTTATGTTTTAAATATTTGATCTAATATTTAAATTTTATTTTTATTATTATTATTGGTTTACTTTTAATGAACAAAAACGATTTTTAATACTCGTGTTGATAAAAAAAAAAAAAAAAAAAAAAAAAAAAAAATACTCGTGTTGATATCATTGTCGCAATACCATTCCACGCCTCGCGGTGGCACATTCATTTACTTTTCACTTCCACGAAAATCTGTTTGGGGACCAAGAAGAAAACCTGACTTCCGGATAAACAAACGATTCAATGACAATTGAATCTTCGATATCTAATCCTACTGACAAGTGTTTCAAAGAATTTGGATCACAGTTCTCAATAACTTGTCTATAAGTCGATATGAATTCGCTTGTGGGATACGGGTTTTCATCCGAGTCAGAGGATGAAGAGAAAGCAGAAGACACGAACGAGTAAGTAATTCATAATTAAATAAACAAATACATTATTTATAATATCCGTTTTCAATCAGTATAACGTTAGGAGTTTTTAATTTGAGAAAGCCAAGTGTGAAGAGAAGCTTCCACGGTCGTAATCTTAAATCTTAAAAGGATAGCTCATCCAAAAAATACAATTCTGTCATCTTTTACTCACTATCGTGTCAAACCAACACGAATTCTTCAGTGGAACAAAATGATATAAAAACGATTTATATAAATTATCGTCATAATTTGAACTGAATAAGAGTGAATGGGGACCAGGGCTGTTAAGCTCCACAAAGGATTAAAAGCACCATAAAAGTAGTCCATACGACTTGTGGACTGTATTCCAAGTCTTCTGAAGCTTTTTGTGAGGAAATATAAGTCCTGTAATTTAATACTGTAAATTCAAATTTTTTTTGAGAGCGATGGTCACCATTCACTGTCATTATGTGGTAAAGAATTAATTGTTCTTCAATAACTCATTTTGTGGTTTAAAAGTATAATGTTTAACTTGCAGATAATGTCAAAATAAAATTAAAAAGCCACTTGGAGTACGCTTTCATGACTGCTTCTTAAAAGTGCACTTTGTAATAATGTCAAATTGAAAGTTTTACTTTAACTTGCATTTTAAATTGTTTTGTTTAATTTGTTGTTGTTGTGCTTTACAGATTATTTTGATGTGTTCACATACTAAAGCACATGTAAATGCTTGATTCTAATTTTAACTGTAGTGTGCTATTTGATATTACATTTAAAGTTAATACATTTTAAATTAAATAATTACAAATGTGTAAATACAAATATATTTAAATAAATGACATACAAATTTCAATAGAAATAATTAAAGCATATTTTAGTTTAGAATATATGCTTGTAAGTATATTAGGTAGTACACTTTAACCATATTTCAAAGAAGAATAAAAGTAATTATGAAATTACACATAAAGATGTTCTTAAGTTCTACTTTAGTGGATCAAAAAAGCACTCTTAAGTTCAACGAATTGCATTTAATATAGATTTAAACTATAATATATTTTTATTTAATTGCAATTAAGTGCACAAAACCTTACATTCAGTTCACACTCAAGTACATTCTTTTAAAGTGTATTATTTCACTTTAAAAAGTAAGGTATGAGAAACTGTGCTTCTTTTTCATAAGGGTGTTTGTGTAAACTAAGAAAGAATGTACTAAAAGTTAGAAAAAATTTGACAGCAATGGTCACCATTCACTTTCATGAATAAATGATTACATGATGAAAAAGGTCAGTTATTCCTTTAATGAGCTGAGATGATCAAGTATCACTTTTTAGATAAACATCCTGCTTAGGTCCTTCAAAAAGACCGAATGCACTGTAGAGAAGACGAAAAGCCATAATTTCCTGTTGGAGTCGGAATCGCTTTCCAGTGAGTCTGAATCTGGTCCAGAGAATGAGGATCAAGAGGAGCCGCCCACTGCTCCCTTGCCACTCCTCTCCGTCCGTCCTCACACTCACAAGCTCCCTCCTCCACCTCTGGGAGGATCCAGCTCGGGTGGAGCGCTTCCAGGCAGCAGTGTGTTTGCTAATCCATTCAAAGAGCTGGCTGAGGAGAGACTGAATGTTCTACAGAAACATGTACCTCTTACTTTACAAGCTCGCCCCACCCAGATTGACGGTAAGCGCATTTGTGTGGCCTACAGGAAGAATGGCCGCTGCCGCTTTGGAAGCCGCTGCAAGTTCGCACATGACAGCGATCTGCAGAGTAACCATGTGGTCACCTCTGACAGTGGACCAACAGACAATGTTACAGTTTCACACAATGATGGTCCGCTGGCTTCTTGTGAGGAAGACGCAGAGACAGATGGAGAGAAAGACAATGACCAGCGAAAGAAGAGAAGAGTGGGGATGAATGATTCTCTCATTCCACCAAAACGTGCACTCAAGCAGTATGCCAGACTCTCACAACCATAAAAATTCAACACTTTCTGTATGACATAATTTGGGTAACAACTTACTTTTATGTACACCCACAATGCTGCGTTATATTTATTGAATTAATATGCTACTGATGAGATTGTGATAATTAGTCTGTAAAATGTGTTACAGATTTTCTCCACAGGTTTTTGTTTTGTAGACAAAGGCGATGTGGTCAATACTAGCTGAGAGAGACTTGTGAAAATTCTTCTAACAAATGTAAGGAATAGATGTCATTATTAAAATGGCATTTATCTGGGTCTTATTTGGCTTCCAAAAGCCCCCCTTTTTAATCCTACATTAGTCTAATGCTAGGGTTTTGAAACAATAAATGTAAGTATGTATACATATTGTGTATTTGATGACTCAAAATATATATGGTCAATATATTTTCAAATTTAAGTGTCCCTTTTTTTCTATTATGGTTCATTTCACCTAGGGTTGCACTATATATATTGGTGTTGTATCTGTTACTGGTGATATTAGAGATTTATTTTTCTAAAATTGGTAGCTATAAGTTTAAATCTGATATACACCAATGTTCAGAAGTTTGGAGGCAGTTAGATTTGTTTGAAAGAAATAAGCACATTTATTAAGCAAGGATGCATTACATTATTTATAAATGTAACAAAAAAGTATATTTCAAGTAAGTGCTGTTATTTTAAACTTTATATTCATCAAAGAATCATGAAAAAAAGTATCCCTGTTTACACAGCACAAGTGTTTTTAACATTTATGATAATTAATGTTTCTTGAGCACCAAATCACCATATTAGTATTATTTCTAAAGGATAATATTACTCTGAAGAGTAATGGCCGCTGAAAATTTAGCTTTGCAACCTCAGGAATTAATTTTAAAATAGAAAATAGTTTTGATTGTACCAGTATTTAACAATATTAGTGTTAACCGCAATAAAAAAAACTTTAAAAATACACCAAATTTTTGAAAAGTAGTGTTTATCAGCCATTATTATATGTTCTACCTTTTTTGCATTTATATTACTTTTGCTATCATCAAATGCTCAGTTAAAGTTTAAAAACACTAATAATTTAATAATTATTATTGTCGGCAAATTGCAAAATTAATATTTTTGTAGTGATGCATAAAGTCACTTGTAACATTTAAAACAGCTGATTTGTTTTTAGTGTTTTATTTTAAATTTATTCAGACAAAATAGAATGGAATTTTGACCATAACATGAAAATGATCAGCTTATCTGTAATATGGGTGCATCCCTAATTTCTACAGTACCTATTCAAGCCACATGATGGCACAAGTTTGCTTACACATGGCTTTACTCACACAGACTAAGTGAATTAAGGTCTGTGGAAGCCTCTACAGTCACAAAACACACTCACACATACAAAACAGATGTGGTTGTTGGAGGGGACTATAACTGTTTATATACAAAATGAACAATGATAATAACTCAAAACACAGTCTCCCTGGTACAGACATTTCTACAAAGCTACCAAAAGTTAATGCGATTACATATAATATATTTATGACTATATATTTAACTTCAGGGCGTGTAGGAACGCAACAAATAACAGTCATCTCACTATCTTCCATGTTACACCTTCAACATCCTTCCTTCACTACAGCAGAACACGCTGTATTTGGCCGTCTGAACTGTCCGTCATATTTGGATCCTCCCCCTCTCCGCTCGCCTCCCAAACCCCACTTCCATTCTCATTAGTCCCGTCTCCCTCCCAGACCACTTGTCTCGTCTCTGAAGGAGTAGTGGAAGACTGGGGAGTTGTAGATGACGAAGAGGCAGGATCGCTCCCGAATCCCAAAACGCTCCGGGAGTTGGCGGACGCCTCGGGCAGGGTTTGGGAAAGAAGGGGAGTATTGGGAGCCGGGTTGTGGCTTGGGGGCCTAGAGAAGGTCTGGTTTTGATGTGACTGGGTGGTTTGAAGAGGCAGCTGCTGTGCAACAGAAACCAGTGGGAGCTGCTGCTGAGGAAGAGCTCTGAAGGCCATGTGGACAATCTGGGATTGAGGGCTGTAGGACTGAACGGGCAGCTGCTGGACCAAAGCGGGCTGCTGAGTGATGCTGGTCATGGAGGGCTGAATGGGTAGCTGCTGGATTTGGTGTTGCTGCGGCGAGACAAACTGTAGTGGCATCTGCAGAGAGTGAGCGGTGGTCTGCTGTGAAGGAGCGCGGTTTTCCTCTTCTGCCGAGGACAAGGCCAGGGTCACCGGTACCTGCATGGTGTGTAGCGGGTGATCCTGGTCCACAACCATCACTGGACCCACCTGACCCGCTGGTATGGCAGAGCTCCCCTGGGCCTCAGGGACCACCTGCTCTGTCTGCATGGAACCCGTGGAGGTCTCCAGCAGCGAGGTGACTCCGGTAGGAGTGGTGATTAGGGTTCCGGCATTGGCGGCCAGGGCCTCGGCAATAAGCACCTCGGGGTGGCTCTTGGCTTTGTGAGCCACCACACTGTCCTTCTTTTCGAACTTCTTGCCGCAGATGCTGCAGGAGAACTGGTAAGTGGCATCTGCATCGTGCTTCTTCATGTGCCAGTTAAGGGAGGCCTTCTGACGGCAAGTGAAACCACAGATTTCACACCTAGAAAGGAAATGAGATGCTTGAAATTTACTGTAATTTTTTTTTTCAATAGATCCGGGAAATTACTACAGTGGAGAACTTAAATGTTATTTGACTATTATATAATGTCAAATTGGACGCGTGTCATGTTTTGTGTGTTAAAACTATTGAAAATGTAACATGACAACTAAAGCAGTCTCCCTGGTACTGACATTTCCACAAAGCAACCAAAAGTTAAAGCAATTACATACAATATTTATATATATCTTACTTCAGGGCGTGTAGGAGCATAACAAATAACGGTCATTTCACTATCTTCCATGTTTCACCTTCAACATCCTTCCTTCTCTACATCAGAACACGCTGGATTTGGTGGCCTGAACTGTCCGTTATGTTTTGCTCCTCCATGTTTGCTCCACATTTGACCAATTTCAAATAATCATATCAATCTTAATAATGACTTAATTTTGTATGTAATCATTTATAAATGACATATATTTGTTAATGAGGGCTGGAAGTGAAAAACACCTATAATCGGTTGTGCATAAAACGTAAAAAAAAATAAACCGTGTATTTTTTTTACTTTCATGTATTTCATGAGACTTCAACTTATTCATAAGTGGCACTGGGGTTCCTGGTGGTTTAATACTTGGTTTAACAGCTAATTTATACATTATTTTATACAAAATCAATAGCAGTTATTAAGACATTGATATTCCAAACATTGATATTGTTTGGAATTTCTAAAATGTGCTTGCGGAAAAAAATATGATCAAAATATTAAGTATTCTAATAATTATGCATGCATTCTAGGGCTAAATTATTTGGGGATAAAAGCTCATTTTGATTTTATGATAAAAATTGTGATTGTGTTTAAATGCAATTTTTTAAAAGAGCTTCAGGTTTTTTGTAGCGCTGGACAATTTGACCCAAAACACTGTGATCATCTATCGATATAATTATAAAATAATATTATTATTAAATAAAAAATAAAAATATTAAACATTACCATAGTAATACTGTTTAGTATTATACTATTTAATAGTAATACCATTTCATTGCTAAAAAAAAGTACTTAAGAAAAATGATTTCATATATTCAAATGACAGTACTAATATTCATGTCTTAAATCTGTCATTTTTAAAAGTTAAACCATCAAGCTTTTATTTTGCCAAATACTGTGAACATGGAGAAATGATGCAGGTTTTAACCCAAATCAATGTTTAATATAATTTTTTATTTGTTAAGCAGCCATATAATAAGCAGAATAATTAACAGTCAGCTGGTTATTATCACAAAATGAAACCCTTCAGAAGATACAAAACCTGATTTCCTGTTTGGGTTTGTTTTACAAAAATGATCAAGCGGCTGTACTTAGTCTTCTCAGTTGGATAAGTTAAAGTATGTGTAAGCAGCAGAGATTTGACTTACTGCAGCGGTTTCTCTCCGGTGTGTATCATTCGATGCACAGCCAGGTTGTGAGAGCTCTTGAAGGCACGAGCACAGAACTCACAGATATAGTCTCTCTGATCTGAAACAGACTGTACTTTAAAAAAGCCACCCAACTAAAGACACTTCACGATAACTATTTCAAGCTTTACACTGGATGTGTTTCTCTTACCGGTGTGGTGCTTGGCATGCCGCAGTAGTTGTTTCTGCAGCCGGAAGAGTCGTCCGCATGAGGGATGAGGGCAGACGTACTTCTTCTTCATCAGGTGTTGGTATTTAATGTGATGCTGCAGGAGAGAAAGACAACAGAAAGGCTTCAGGTCTAAACTGTGTGTCAGGTGTCAGTCAGTGAGGGAAACACTAGTTTAGGTTTGTACCTGTAAGTAACGTGGATGGGCCAGCACTGTACCACATCCTTCCATTTCACAACGCACATACTGCACCGGCGGCTTTTTCCTGAGTACAAGAACAAATGATCACCAGTTAAAATAGGAATATATATATACACTGCCGCTCAAAATTGAGATCAATAAGATTTTTTATGTTTTTTAAAGAAGTTTCTTCTGCTCATCAAGGCTGTATCTATTTGATCAAAAATACAGAAAAAAATTTATTTTGTGAAATATTATTGCAATTTAAATGAACAGTTTTCTATTTTAATATGCTTTAAAATGTAATTGATTTCTGTGATCAAAGCGGAATTTTCAGCATCATTACATCATTGTCTTCAGTGTCACATGATTCTTCAGAAATCATTCTAAAATGCTGATTTATAATCAATGTTGGAAACCGTTGTGCTGCTTCATATTTCTTTGGGACCTGTGATATTTTTTTTTAGGATTCTCTGATTAATAAAAAGTTAAAAAGAACAGCATTTATTTAAAAAAAATAATTTTGTGTTACAATATACAATGCTATTCAAAAGTTTGGGGTCGTTATATTTTTTCTCTTTTTTTTTTTTTTAAAGGAATTCATACTTTTATTCAGGAGGGATGTGTTAAATGAGTAAAAACTCATAGTAAAGACTTATATCGATAGAAAAGATTTCTATTTTGAACAAATGCTTTTTAACTTTGTATTCATCAAAGAATCAAATCAAAAAGTATCACGTTCCAAAAAAAAACAATATGAAGCAGCACGAGTTTCAACACTCATAATAAATCAGCATATTAGAATGATTTCTGAAGGATCATGTGACACTGAAGACTGGAGTAATGATGCTGAAAATTCAGCACACTGTATGTGTGTGTGTGTGTGTGTGTGTGTGTGTATATATATATATATATATATATATTTGTAAAGGAATCTTCCTGTTACAAATTAAAATGTGGCATGCTGTCACTTATTACAAAAAAAATAATTTCAACACATCTATAAAAAGAACAATGTCATTTGAATGTACAGAACTTTAATAAATATTAAATATATCATACACCATTAATACACTGTTATAATTATAGCCATAATCAGGATTGCAACACTTCTTGAACAATGAATTTTAATTTTCCATGATTTTTTCATTGGTTTGTGATGACTACAAATGTTTTATTCCAAAACTAAAAATATTTATAAAAAATAATACAGACTATAGAAATTTCAATGAATTTTCCATGACCAATTATACATTTCAGTGAGTTTTTTTTTTAAATGATCCCAAGAATTCAGACTTTATTTACAAAAGCTTTGTTAACACTTTCCAGCCAGCAGATACTACAACAACAACAAAAAATATATTTTTTAATATACAAATATTCTTGCCAATTTTAGTATTCTAAATAAAAAGGGAGATGGATACAGCTCTACTCATGTTTTAGGACTGTTTTCAGCATTCAATGCGAGATGCTTTGTTACCTTCTCTTAGGAAGACGAGGACTTTTATCATCTTTCCTTCTTCGCCCTCTTCTAAGACAAAAAACAAGAAAGTGATGGTTAATATTTGTTTATCATTCACTAAGTGAGTGTTTAAGTGAGAACGTGTGAGTAAGACTGTAAACCTAACAAGTAAACATTTTGTTGCAGGGGTGTCAAGTTGTGTTTCCATCACAAACATAGAAAACAACATCACTGACTCACTTCCTGGGTGGCTCGGCACCTTCCTCAACTTCAGCAGCGGTCTGCACATCTGCGCTCTCCCCTCCCTCAGTTTTTATCTCTGTCTCTTGCTCTGTTGCAGTCTCTTGCATTGCAGCCTTGTCTTTCTTCTCTGTCAGTCTAGTAGGGGGTCTGCGCCTCAACTTAGGAACTTCCCTGCACAGAAATACAACAGAAATGTAGAGGGCGTAGGAGACGAGACATCCAGAATACACAGAAAAACACACTTCTCATACTTAGGATCATAGCTCTCGTCATTCTCGTCATCTCTAAAAGGGACTTCTTCATCACTGCTGATGATGTCCTCTTCATCACTGTTGAACAAAAGAAACATTGGCAACAAGCCATAATCAGCATACATAATCTAATACATGACTGAAATAAAGAAGCGTTTCCATATTTTTAAGCACTATATATTAATTTTCTAAAAGAAAGCATACATGTATGCAATGCACCAATGCAATAACTGTACATGGTTAGATTATTCATCAAGACACTCTAGGCAGTATCATTGTACATGCTACATTAAGCTTGACACTTACAGCGTGTATATTTAGAACACCACCCAACACTCTCAGTATTTCCATACAATAATTACAGAAGTTTTCTTCAAAGCTTAACAAAAGGCATACATAATCAACAAAGAACTGACAATTTTTTTTCACAGATAGAAATGTGTTTTCGAAGACCATGACTAGAAAAACTGATGTTTTATATAGAAATTGTCTTTATCGTGACATTTTTTGATATTTCAATTATTTTTCTAGGCCTGGAAATCACAATTTTATAATTCCCCAATATTTACAGGCTTTCCATGATACTGGACATCCTGACAAGTCCGAATAATTCATAACTTTCATTTTATCATTTACTGATTACTGTAATCATCCTATAACACAACATCAGATGTCTGTCATATATGAAATTAAACAATAACTGTTTCCGAGAGTTTTTAACAATGTTCAAGGCTCTAAAACTGTATTAGTGTCAATTCCAAATGACGTCAATCAGTATATATACACAAGGTACAACATTACCTATGTGAATAGGGTAGGAAGCTTTCATCTTTTGGATCATCCACAAATGGACACTCTTCCTCTTCTACAACATCTTCATCATCCATGCTCTCCTCTTCCTTTTTCTCCACACTAAAACATGGCAGTAACAAACATAGGGCTTGTTAGAGCAACTCCAAAACACTAGCAGCCATCAGTGTCTTCAAAGACCCCACGAAATGGCTTGACGAGCACGGTTTTCTTTCCAGTGTTGAAACTGGTCTTGTCTTTTTTTAACAAACAGCCAATAGCCTTAAGTTGACATCACAGCGTAAAGATGCACTACCGGCTTTTGCTAAACGGCGGACAGAAATCTGAATACATTTGGTAATGCAAGATAGTTTTGGTCCATTTTTTCATGGAATAGAAACGCTATGCATATTAAATGCATATAAAACCACAAAACTCCAACTTTGATTTCATGGGGTCTTTCATGAGAAAGTGTCCATATGTTCTCATGATAAATGTGCAATCACCTTGTTCCTGTCTTTTCGACTGCTTTATTGGCCTCCACTGCAAGCAAAATGTGCAACCATTATAGTTATTTATATATACGTTTTATGGTGTGTATTTGATCAGGCATTTGTAGTGGACCTGTTCAGTCTACTACATTAAAAGCTCAGCAGCGTACCATAGTCAATGTCCATTTCTGGCTCAATTTTAAACACAGTCCTAGGCGAGCCCCGGCAGGCGCGGGCCCCTGAGCGCACCTGCACCCGTCTGCCGCGGGCCGCTGGAAGAGAACACAGTCACATGAAGCAGAATCAGATCACATCCTAAGGCAAACTGCTTTAGCATTTATTCCTTAAAACTAACTAGTATTTCTTTATAGGTTTTTGTACTCTTTATTACTAGCATGTTAGATACTAGTACTTATTCCAAAAGTGAGTACATCTATTCAATTTGTCACTAGTACATATTCATTACATACTAGTATGTATTTCTTTGCTAACAGTCAATATCCCAATAATAACTAGCTCTTACTGGTTACATATTGCGATTTTTGCCAAAGAATTCTATGGCAATATGTGACTTAAATATTCAGTAATTCTTTACAATAAGGTTCCTTAACACATTTACTACTTTGTTAACATTACTTAACAAAAGTACAACTGTTCATTATTCATTCGAATTAGCTCATGTTCATTAAATAATATTAACAGATAAAACCTTTGATTTTAATACTGTTAATAATTAGTAAATATTTAAATTTATATTAACTGAGATTGATTGATGTTAACTAATGTTACATTAGTTACCAGATATTCAGATAACTATTCATTCAATTAACAATAACAATTCAATTTATTATTTATTATTCAGAATTCAAATGTAACTATTAGAATACACACTAGTAATGAAGACTCACTTTTGGAACACTCATTTTTTAAAATAGAATTCACAGAAAACTAATAAAACGGCAGGCCATATACAGCCTCCTTTAGATGCTCATTAACAAAATAAAGTACCTCGATTAACCAGCGCATCCTTGTTTTCTTCAAACCTGTCACAAGACGGAGAAACAGGCCGATTTATTTATCATGTCTCATCTTTCAGATCATCCTTCCAGTGTCAAAGAGTGCGTGATTTATCTGCCCAACTACTCTCTGAGAAACACATCTGCTTTCACTAGTGCTAATGTAAACACTGCAGTCTGTCAGCATCACGTCTAAATGTGTGAAAGTAGCACAGAAATACCATGCCTTATTATTAGGACCTGCACAAGCGAGGCCTTGTTATTGTGCTCTAAAACATGTATATTAGAGGCTCAAAAGGCGCACGTACTCATCCGGCAGGACGCAGTCGACGCTGAACTGTCTGGCCGCATCCGATGCACCCTGACCGGCTGCTGCGCTCTTCCTGCGCCGCGGGCATTTCGCTTTCCTCCGGCGATTCGCCGCAGCGTCGCGTGTCACTTCACCCCGGTCCTCCCCAATATCGCTCTGCCTCCACACGGGAATCGCTCGCGTTGACCTGTCCCGTAAAACCCGGCCGGATCCCGCCACGCTCGTCGCAGCTCCGTTAGTCTCAGGTGGGCAAGTCCCTTCGGTCTTCAGACACCCGTCGCCCCGTCCTCTGAATGCCCTGCACGGGGTGGATGCGGTACTCTGCCCCGCGGATTTCTCCAGGGCCGCCTCATTCTCCACCTCCTCTTTGTTGTTCGAGAGCTGCGGCTCCATCACCGCTAAAGTTGTTTTCTCGTACTTCGGGACGCCTCAAAAATGCTCAACAAAATGAAACATAGCTTGAAATAAACAGGAGGCATAAAATATGAAAAATGTTGGGTTGCTAACGGCCCTCATCCGACTGTCAAACATATTTCAATGGACGCTCTTACTTCTCTTTGCCAATCTAGTGCAAAAATGTAAGTCGTATAAATAGAAAACTTAGTCTATCATCTTTATAATAACTGTGCAAAATTCATTTTAAAGACCCAGACCCTATTTTAAGTTCTTAAAGCTATAGTAAGCCACGCTGTTAGCAGGGCCCACTGCTGTCGCTCTTTGTTGCGTCTCCTTTAAGTCGAGCTCAGCAGCGACACACAGCGCTGCGGCTGTATATGTGCCTGTTTCCACTGACCTACAAAAGCTGTTTGGCGAAATACAAATAACCAGCGTCTTTCCAGATGTACTGTAAATTGAAGGATATGGCGTAGTAGGAGACTCTTAC
Organism: Schizothorax lantsangensis; assembly: GCA_027422415.1. Taxonomy (NCBI): domain Eukaryota; kingdom Metazoa; phylum Chordata; class Actinopteri; order Cypriniformes; family Cyprinidae; genus Schizothorax; species Schizothorax lantsangensis. The sequence goes on from CM049841.1 coordinate 29,632,424, forward strand.
AGCACATTTGCAAAGAGAATCGCAGTATCTTACTTTTTTAAATATGATAGTAACTTAGTTAAATAATACCAGAATGCTCAAAAAAGTGTCAACGTCAATTCTGTGACGTTGTGTGTTGTGTGACGTTGTGTGTCACCAGCCTGCCTAAAAACCTGTGCTGACCAGCTGGCCCCCATCTTCACACAGATCTTCAACAGATCACTGGAGCTGTGCGAAGTCCCCTCATGCTTCAAACGCTCCACCATCATCCCTGTCCCAAAGAAACCCAAAATTACTGGACTTAATGACTACAGACCTGTGGCTCTAACGTCTGTGGTCATGAAATCATTTGAAAGACTGGTTTTAGCTTATCTGAAGGCCTCCACTGGACCCTTACTGGACCCCCTGCAGTTTGCCTACAGAGCAAACAGGTCTGTGGATGATGCAGTCAACATGTGACTGCACTTCATCCTGCAGCTTCTGGACAGACCAGGGACTTATGTGAGGATCCCGTTTGTAGACTTCAGCTCCGCTTTTAACACCATCATCCCAGACACCCTTCAGAATAAACTGACACAGCTCTCTGTACCCACCTCCGTCTGTCAGTGGATCAACAGCTTCCTGACAGACAGGCAGCAGCTAGTGAGGCTGGGAAAATTCTCATCCAGCACCCGCACCACCAGCACTGGTGCCACTCAGGGCTGCGTTCTCTCCCCACTGCTTTTCTCCCTCTACACGAATGACTGCACATCTAAAGACCCCTCTGTCAAGCTCCTGAAGTTTGCAGACGACACCACACTTATCGGCCTCATCCAGGATGGTGATGAGTCTGCTTACAGACAGGAGGTTAAGGAGCTGGCTGTCTGGTGCAGTCTTAACAACCTGGAGCTTAACACGCTCAAAACTGTGGAGATGATCATGGACTTCAGGAGAAAACCCCCCTGCTCTCCCCCCACTCACCATCATGAACAGCACTGTGACTGCAGTGGAGTCATTCAGATTCCTGGGCACCACCATCTCCCAGGACCTGAAGTGGGACAATCACTTAGACTCCATTGTGAGAAAGGCCCAGCAGAGGTTGTACTTCCTTCGCCAGCTGAGGAAGTTTAACCTGCCACAGGAGCTGCTGAAACAGTTCTACTCTGCCATCATTGAATCCGTCCTCTGCACACCAATAACTGTCTGGTTCAGCTCAGCTACCAAATCTGACCTCAGAAGACTACGGAGGGTAGTCCGGACTGCTGAGCGAATCATTGGTACAACCCTCCCCACTCTCCAAGAACTGTACTTATCCAGAGTGAGAAAAAGGGCTGGCAAAATCACTCTGGACCCCTCACATCCAGCACACTCCCGCTTTGAACTGTTACCGTCTGGTCGACGCTACAGAGCTCTGAGCACCAGAATGACCAGACACCGGAACAGTTTCTTCCCTCAAGCAATCCATCTCATGAACACTTGACATTAAACACACAACACTATTATACATTATTTATTTACCACACATACATATATAATTTTTTTTTTCATTTCAAATTTGCACATGTCAGACCTGTACACACATGATTGTCTGTATTGCATAGTGTTTTTGCTATTTTGTACATTGCCTATTTGTATATTATTCTTTTGTTGTCTGTGTCCTGTCCTGTTGCTGTCATTCTGTTGCACTGTGGAGCTTTGTCATTATAACAAATTCCTCGTATGTGTAAACATACCTGGCCAATAAAGCTCATTCTCATTCTTCTGTTTATTAATACTAACATTTTTTTTACATGAAAATCACAATAAAACTCAGAAACTCTTACCATGCCTTCAGGTCAGGTCAAGTCAACATTATTTATATAGCGCTTTTTACAATGCAAATTGTGTCAAAGTAGCATTACAGTATTTTAGACTTATCGTTTATTTTTTCCTGCTTTTTCACATTTATATGTATAGATTTTTATGGTCTCAGATGCATACTTTAAATCAGGGGTCACCACACTCGGTCCTGGAGGGCCGGTGTCGTGCCCATTTTCGACCCCCTGCCAAATTATTACCCCTCTCGTTGAAATCGCTATCTGATTGCCTAATCCTAACCCCACACCTAATCCTAACCCCTCCCCCACACCTAACCCTAAACCTACCAATACTAGGGGGGTAATAATCTGGCAGGGGTCAGAATTGGGCACAACACCGGTGTCCTGCAGAGTTTAGCTCCAACTTGCCTCAACACACCTGCCTTAAAGTTTCAAGTATAAAGATTTTAATTGTTAAATGTTTACAATGTTGATGATCTAGATCGAATATAAACACGATTCATTAAAAAAGAATACAAAATAAGAAAAAAAAATCATCAAAATAATAATAATAAAATGTGGTATAATCTTCACTGTGTGGGTGGCATCATTTCCACCCCAACAATTTTGCTAATAATAAAAGTTTTGCACGAAAATAAATTAATAGTTAAAAAAAGCAATAATAATAATAATTGTATTAATTAAATAACATTATTAATAAACTATTAATTTCTTATTGTGTGAAACTTTTTGTTTGGAAAAATATCAGTGCACCTTTATTAACTGTCATATATAGGATTGAATACATTTCTAAACAGGCATCAACTGCTTGACTGATAAATAAACTGTCTTATTGTCATGCAGTGGCGTCTTGTCTACTGTAGATGGTAGTCTACACCAGTAACCCCTCCGTAAAGCAAGATTAATTTTAGCAAGTTTTATGAGTAAACGAAACTTTTGATCGGAAACAAAAACGAAACCCAGTTTACATCTGTACTTGCACGATGTGCCCTTCAGTTAACGGTGAGTTATAACTTTAAAATGGTTTATATCAACTGATTGCATTGAAAAGAAGAAATCTGCTGATAGTAGCTTTTTCATGAAAAACAATTTACAGCCTTTTGAGTGAATTTAATGAGGAAGCAATAGTTTATAGACAGTTGAAGCTTGATTTAAAGCAGTAGCAGTACCAAACAGAGTCGGTGTGATACAAGATAAATTAGAAATTAAATCATAAAAACTGCAAGGTGTGAGATGAAATGGACTTGTTCATGGGCTCAAGGGCTATATGGAATATTTATTAAATAGAAAAGCTGAAATATTCCAGTAATACATTTCTGTAGATTCTACTGGGGTAGAATCTGTTTTTGTTTGCTAAAACCTTGTTTGATAAAATGTTGCATCTTAAAAGAATTCACAGCAGTATGTCTCCACAATAATTTCATGTCTCCCCTTTATTGCACCAATCAAAAGATGAAAATAAATTAATGAATGAAAGTTTTTTATATATATTATGACTTTCTTTATAGCTGTGCGGGACACTTCTCCTGGATCATCAACAACAACTTCTTGGGGTGATTTTTTCTCCCCAGAACTACTGATACTTTTTATAATTGTCCCTGTTGCTATTGCATTTGGGATTCAGGTATGCTTAAGTCTGTATTTTATCTTTTTTACACTCTAAGCTGATTATCTTTTTAACAGTAAAAGTTGCCAAATGTGATCAAATGTGTAACATCATATAAATCATTTCTATTTCTTCAAGCAACAAAAACAAGATTTGGATGATGTAGGCAAGTTATTTATTTATATTTTTATATATAAATTTACAACACAAAGGCGGATAATGAATAGTATTACAATAGAATAATAATGGTATATTTCATTGTTCTTTTAAATAGATGTTTTTAAATGTAATTATATTACCCAGAAGAGTTTGAAAAAAAAAATATAATTCTTGTTAATGTTCAGTGCATATTCCAGGTGATCCACTCCGGATTCTTTTGGTTGGAAAAACAGGAGTGGGAAAAAGTGCAACAGGCAACACAATCCTGGGACAAAAGGTTTTTAAATCCGAGATATCATCCTCTTCTGTGACCGGGGAGTGTGAAAAATATCATGCAATAATAAATGGCAGAAAAGTATCCGTCATTGACTCTCCAGGTCTGTTTGACACCAGCCTAACTACAGAGGAAGTGGTCAACAGAATTAAACTCTGTATCCCTCTCTCTGCTCCTGGTCCACATGTCTTCTTAGTTGTGATTCAACTGGGCAGATTCACAGATGAAGAGGCAGAAGCTGTTAGAATCATTCAAGCCGTTTTTGGTGAGGAATCCTCCAATTACATCATGGCACTGTTCACTCATGGAGATCGACTGGAGGACAAAAACATTCACACATTTGTGCGGGACAGCCCAAAACTGCTCAGTTTCATCAAAACATGCAGTGGACGATACCATGTTTTCAACAATCAAGAACAGAACCCTGAACAAGTCATTCAGCTGCTTGACCAGATTGATAAAATGGTCACTGGGAATGGTGGTCAATACTACACCAGTGAGATGCTTGAAAAGGTAGAAAGAGCGATTGAGAAAGAGAAACAACGTATCCTGAAGGAGACCAAAGAGCAGAGACGGAGAGAGATAGAAGCTCTGAGGGCTCAACTTCAGGATGAGGCCTATGAAAAAGCATTAGTAAAGTTAAACAGTAAATATGAAGAGGACGCAAGAATCAAAGCAGAGATTGACCTTCCATTCTTGATCCATGTGGTTAGTTCTTTGATTAAAGCATTGAGCAAATTCTTATGGTGACCTAAGTGAAAACGGACCGTATGGCTAGGGAAAGAGGGTATTGAAAATACCATGATTTATAGATAACACATTTACACATTTTTATTACACATTTACACTGTACATGTATAGTACTGTATGTGGGAGAAATATGTCTCTAATGCAAACACTTAGAAATTAAGGACTGCTTTCATTTATGTGTTCTATCTCTCTCTCTATATATATATATATATAAACACACACCTTGTGACCTTATGTACTTGTTTTGCTTTACTGTATAAGGTTTTGCAATGAATAATGAAAACACAAGAAATATTAATAAATATTATTTGACAAATAGTTGCGTATTTTATTTTACGAATGGAGAGAATGTGCATAATAAAAAATGCTAAGATTAAAGAAATCCTGAAGTCTCAGGACTGACCAGAGTAACGGGGATGACAGGACACACATTCTTCAGCACACATTTGTTTACATAATACTGTACAGTTTTAAATTGCATTATATTGTTTTGCACTTACTTAGTGTCACACATTGGATGGAGAGGCATACGAGGGTGAGTAAGGTAAAAGCTTCTTTATTAAACAAACTGAAGATAACCTCAACAGGTAAGTGATATAACTCAGATTTCAATGAAGCTTAATAAACTGAGGAATTAATCGTCCTTATCTTTCCCTTCAGTAGCATCAACTTGAGGGAGACATCCACAGGGCCTCAATGATCCATGTATTTTGCATTTTGAGTTGTATTTTTTGTAACAGCCTGTTGTGATATCTACTCCCACAACTTGCCATTCTAAGAATTATTTTGCCTTATCTTAATTTCTTAGTTCTTCAGTAGGCTATTACAGTGTAGTTTCTTAAGCCTGTGTGCCTTTTCTTTTTTTTCTTTGAATTGTTTTTTTTGGATAGCTCTCTCTTCTCCTCAGTGTATTGACGCTTCTGATTCTACATGACATGATTTGCATTTGTTTGCTATCAGTAAATAGTAAGTTAGTAAGCTGTTAAAATGAATCCCACTCAGACATCATGTCCTGCTTCTTCACACAAGTTTACATTTGAAGGACTTCTAAAGGACTAATTATAAATAGATTAATTAGTAATTATAAAGATATGATAACTTAAATCTTTCAATTGCTTATTAAAAATACTTGCATTATATTCCATTAACCATTACCATGTGTACCTAATCTTCAGACTAAGTCTGCAAAACTGCAAGCGCATTATCTGCTTTACACTCAGTTTGCAATTGAAAAACAAACACAGTGTGACAAACAATACACAATTTGGTGAAAAAATCAGCAGAATTTGCAACAACAATGTCAAAGAAACATAAAAAAAACCAAATCATATATAAAATCGATGAATGCTCTTTTTGTCCTTCTCATTAAAATCACAGAAAAGATTTTGGTGAAAGAGCAATCCAGTTTGAATGAGAGGCAACTAAGATTTGAATTGGCAAATTGTTATTTCCATTTAGGATTTGCATTCACATTTGTCTATGCTTGCAAAAACTTGTTAATCAGTGATGGGTTGTTTCGAAGCACTGCTTCATGAAGCGTCAAAACCTTTGACCAGTGTCTATGATTTTACCATAATTTTGGATAAGGTTTTTTTGTATTTTTTATTTTTTTTTAGATATTTTTAATAAAACATTTGTATAATAAAAAGGAAGAGTAATAGTTAATAGTCTCTTATTGGTCTTTAGCCTTCTATAAAACAAGCCCTACAAAATTAATGAAAATACACATATTATAAAGACACTTTATATTTAATGGTATTTGATTAATTGTTAATTGCATTTAATTGACTACACTCTCAATAGAACATTTGCAATTTGTTTTTAAAATTGAGATTTTTTTCCTGCATGTTTGGCCTGAGTATTTGTTGCATTTACACAAGTTCAGACCAGCAGGTATCAAAAGCCTGTTGTGTTTCCAAGCTAGGCGGAAATAATTTTGCTAAACAATTGGTTCAAATTTTTGTTTCTCTCATCACTTTTACTTTATTGAACAATTAAAATTTACAAAAACAAATAGGGGACAGTAGCTTGAATATGGAAACAAAATATACATATACAAATATGTAGCCTAACTAAAACAAGGTGTCACGGTCATGGTCTGTTTTGGTTTAATTGCCCTGTTTTCGTTTGTGTTCCCTTATTAGTTGCCATGGTTTTTGATTAATTACTCCACCTGTTTCCACTCCTCTTGATTACGTTCACTGTTTATAAGTCCTGTGTTCTCCCCTGGTTCCTTTGTCCGCTATTGTTTGTATTAGGCCTATGTGTTATGCTACCCTGTGCTTTCTTCTGTGGATTATTATTAAAAAGACTATTATTTGGAATACTCCCGTGTCGTGCGCTTTTAGAGCATAGCACCCGTAACAGAATAGCGGACCTACAAAGTTAAGTGTATTTAGCGGCGTTTTTTTCCTTTTTTTTTGTTTGTTACTTTCTTCCCTCTCCCACTATGGACCAGCCCGCAGTCCAGCTGCTTTGCCTGGAGCAGCTGGATCGTCCGCTGGAGGACCACACCAGGGACTTTATCAATCTGGCGTGCCTTACTCACTTCCCAGACCGCTCGCTCTGTGTTTTTTACATCACCAGCCTGAGCGAGCGGTGTAAGGCACGCCTGCCAGCGGACGGTCCAAAGGAGAATTTCGCCGCTTGTGTGAAGTGGGTGCTGGAGAATAATGGACTGTTTTTCTCTGTCTGCCCTGCCGAGGACAACTCCAGCCCCACTCCCGATCCAGAGCCCAGCCAGCCCTCACCATCTCGCTGCACGGAGTGTTCGCCAGCGCCCGCCGCGATTACAGAGCCTACACCATTTGAAGTGACAGAGCCACTCATCACCCCGGAGCCTGAACTCACCGCGACTGAGTTCAGGCTCCGAGGTGTGTGAGCCAGCAACATCGTGCGCTGTGGGAATCATTGTGGAGATTGAGGGAATGGAGGTTAACCCCGCCCACACTCCCACCACTGAGGGTGAGCTGCTACTGGACTCTGAACTTTTGGATAGTTTGAGTGAGGAGGATTTCTGGCTGCTCCTTTTCCCGTTGCTCCCGCCCACCTCCCCATGGTCTCCAGAGCCCCTGCTGGTTCCGTCCAGCTCTCCAGAGCCCCTGCTGGTTCCGCCCAGTACTCCTTCCTCAGCCAGTTCCTCGATCTCAAGAAGGTTCCCTCCCAGCCTCCCACTTCCTCCTTCTCTGTATCAGCCATCCAGTCCATCAGCCCTCTCTCAGCTGCCTCAGGAAGGTCCCTCAGCTCACCCTCAGCACGCCATGTCCGGTGGGTCGGTTGCGCTTCGGGACTTCCTGTTACCAGCTACCCCGGGGTTGGAGGATCCCCAGTCTCCGCCTCCAGCCTTCGAGACCCGGACTCCACCTCGGCCCTCCGATCCATCGGCTCCACCTTGGCTCTTGGCTCCCTCGTCTCCACCGTGGCCCGTCATTCCACCAGCTCCACCAGGCTCCCTCGTCCCTCCGGCTCCGCCTTGGTCAGTCTTCCCCCTGCCTACTCCACGGGACTCCACTCTTCCAGCTCTGCCTCATCCCTCTGGCTCCGTCGGGCTCCTCCCTCCCTCCGGCTACACCTTCATCCTCTGTCACTCCGGCTCCGCCGCGTCATTCCGGATCCCCGCCTCCGCCTCATTCGCCCGAGCCACTGGCTCCGCCTAGGCACTCCGGATCCTCTGTTACCCCCTTTCCACCAGCAGGAACCAGGTGCTAGTTCAGAGCCAGTGCTACTGCCAGTTCTTAGTTGGTTCGACTCGCGAGCCCTTTAAGAACCGGTTGCTTTTCCACAGGCTAGAGAGCCAATACAGAGCCAGGACTTACGTCACTGAATACGTTTCATGTTTCGTTTCACTAGCGCGGCAGCGCCAAACACAACAGACTTGTTCGAGGTGCATCGCGCCACTCAGATCGATCGGCACACAACACACTAAAGCACCGCGAGAGCGATCCAAAAGCATAAAGAGCCGTCAGCTTTCCAGTCGCTCCCGCAGCACCCCGATGCCTCGCACCGAACGGTCCGCGTAGCGCCGATCCATCCCGAACAAGCCTAAACAAACTATCAACAATGGCGGACGTTGTGTTGTTATTGACGTTCATGGCTTTGCGAACCTACATCGGCATCCAAACACGGCGAATCCAACGTGTCCGTGTTTAGCTGCTATTTCAAATATGGCGGTCCACAGTTTCTTTCGTCTTGTTGGTCACGGTAACTCCGCCCCCAGCCCCTGACGCAAGCGGTTCTTCCTTCTAGCCCAGCAATGTTTTGGTGCTACTTACGAACCGCTTTTGCTGGTTCGGAGCTGGTGCTTTGGGTGTCGAAAGACAAAGAACCGGTTTGAAACTAGGCTCTGGCTCTGAGCCAGCACTGGAACTGCCTTGGTGGAAAAGGGGTATGAGTCACCCAGGCTCTGCGGCTGCTCTGCTCCAACCTGGGCTCCTACTCCACCGGCGTCATCTCCGTCAGTCGGCCCCCTGGTGTCGGCGGTCCCATCTCCACCATGGCTCCTCCCGCCGTCGACTCCACCGTGGGCCGCCATCCTGGCTGGCCTCTGGTTTTCCTCCTGGCTCCGGGCCCCTCCCTGGTTCCTCCCACCCTCCACTCCCCCTTGGACTAATTTTTTGGACTCTTTTTGTTTATGCCCCTTTCCCATTGCCTGCCCCTCTCCTGCTCCACGCCCACCTCCTGAACCCCCACCCTCCCTCCTCTGTTGGACTATGTTTTTCGGCGCGAGGATGCGCCGTTCCGGGAGGGGGCGAACTGTCACGGTCATGGTCTGTTTTGGTTTAGTTGCCCTGTTCTCGTTTGTGTTCCCTTATTAGTTGCCATGGTTTTTGATTAATTACTCCACCTGTTTCCACTCCTCTTGATTACGTTCACTGTTTATAAGTCCTGTGTTCTCCCCTGGTTCCTTTGTCCGCTATTGTTTGTATTATGTGTTATGCTCCCCTGTGCTCCTGGATTTCATCTGTTTCTTCTGTGGATTATTATTAAAAAGACTATTATTTGGAATACTCCCGTGTCGTGCGCTTTTAGAGCATAGCACCCGTAACACAAGGGATGAAATGAAATAAGGTTTTGTGCTAGAAAAGAGTTTGCTGCCAATACAGTAAATGTTCACACTGTGACATATGACTAAATCTATACTGTTGTTGACCTTTTATAAATGAAGGTTGAGTAAATGTGGCAGTCTCTACTATAGTAATGCCTCTGTTTTCAGTGTCACATGGCATACTATAATGTAAAGTACTGTATTTGAAGCCATCTGTCTGATACCCTGCTGATATTGTACGTTTGCCCACTGACAAAGAAATGATCAGTCTATAATTTTAATGTTTATTTGAACAGTGAGAGACAGAATAACAACCAAATAAATCCAGAAAAACACATTTCAAAAAAGTTATAAATTGATTTGCATTTTAATGAGTGAAATAAGTATTTGACCCCTTTGCAAAACATGATTTAGCACTTGGTGGCAAAACCCTTGTTGGCAATCACAGAGGTCAGACGTTTCTTGTAGTTGGCCACCAGGTTTGCACACATCTCAGGAGGGATTTTGTCCCACTCCTCTTTGCAGATCCTCTCCAAGTTATTAAGGTTTCAAGGCTGACGTTTGGCAACTCGAACCTTCAGCTCCCTCCACACATTTTCTATGGGATTAAGGTCTGGAGACTGGCTAGGCCACTCCAGGACCTCAATGTGCTTCTTCTTGAGCCATTCCTTTGTTGCCTTGGCCGTGTGTTTTGGGTCATTGTCATGCTGGAATACCCATCCACGACCCATTTTCAATGCCCCGTCCCTCGTCCCTTTGATGCGGTGCAGTTGTCCTGTCCCCTTAATAGAAAAACACCCCCAAAGCATAATGTTTCCACCTCCATGTTTGACGGTGGGGATGGTGTTCTTGGGGTCATAGGCAGCATTCCTCCTCCTCCAAACACGGCGAGTTGAGTTGATGCCAAAGAGCTGGATTTTGGTCTCATCTGACCACAACACTTTCACCCAGTTCTCCTCTGAATCATTGGCAAACTTCAGACGGGCCTGTACATGTGCTTTCTTGAGCAGGGGGACCTTGCTGGCGCTGCAGGATTTCAGTCCTTCATGGCGTAGTGTGTTATCAATTGTTTTCTTGGTGACTATGGTCCCAGCTGCCTTGAGATCATTGACAAGATCCTCCCGTGTAGTTCTGGGTAAATTCCTCACCGTTCTCATGATCATTGAAACTCCACAAGGTGAGATCTTGCATGGAGCCCCAGACCGAGGGAGATTGACAGTTATTTTGTGTTTCTTCCATTTGCCAAGTCAAGTCAAGTCACCTTTATTTATATTGCACTTTTAACAATACAGATTGTGTCAAAGCAACTTTACAATATCAAAATAGGAAAATAGTGTCAATAATGTAAAATAACAAGATTAAACACTCAATTTTCAGTTAAGGCATTTCATTACTGAATTCAGTGATGTCATCGTCCAGCTCAGTTCAGTTTAAATAGTATCTGTGCAATCAAGTCGACGATATTGCTGGAAATGAAGTGTAATAATCGCACCAACTGTTGTCACCTTCTCACCAAGCTGCTTGGCGATGGTCTTGTAGCCCATTCTAGCCTTGTGTAGGCCTACAATCTTGTCCCTGACATCCTTGGACAGCTCTTTCGTCTTGGCCATGGTGGAGAGTTTGGAATCTGATTGATTGCTTCTGTGGTCTTTTATACAGGTAACAAACTGGGATCTCAGCTCTGGGAGTCAGAAATCTTGCTGATTGATAGGGAATCAAATACTTATTTCACTCATTAAAATGCAAATCAATTTATAACTTTTTTGAAATGCGTTTTTCTGGATTTTTTTGTTGTTATTCTGTCTCTCACTGTTAAAATAAACCTACCATTAAAATTATAGACTGATCATTTCTTTCAGTAGGGGATCAAATAATTTTTTTCCCACTGTAAGTAAAATTTAAAGATATTATCAAGAGATTATGAGTTGAGTTTTTTGTAATTTCTGTAATTCTTCATAATGTTCAGTACTTCTTCCAGGTGAACCACTCCGGATTGTTCTGGTTGGAAAAACAGGGATGGGGAAAAGCACAACAGACAACAATATCCTGGGGAAAAAGGTTTTTAAATCAGAGATACCATCCTCCTCTGTGACTGGACAATGTGAAAAGTTTCATGCGATTATAAATGGCAGAAATGTATCCGTTATTGACTCTCCAGGTCTGTTTGACACCAGCCTAACTGCAGATGAAGTCATTGACATAATTAAACGCTGTATCCCTCTCTCTGCTCCTGGTCCACATGTCTTCTTAGTTGTGATTCAGCTGGGCAGATTTACAGATGAAGAAGCAGAAGCAGTAAAAATTATCCAAACAGTTTTTGGTGAGGAATCTTTCATATACACCATGGTACTGTTCACTCATGGAGATCAACTGGAGGACAAAAACATTCACACATTTGTGTGGGACAACCCAAAACTGCCCAGTTTCATTAAAACTTGTAGTGGACGATATGATGTGTTTAATAATAAAGAACAAAATCCTGAACAGAGAGAGAGAGAGGAGCAGAGAAAGAGGGAGGTAGTAGTTATTAGTGGCAGATTTCAAGGAGAAGGCTTTGTAACAGCAATACATAAGCTGTATTATGATTATGAGCAGTAAGCAAGAGAGAAAGTTGAGAGAGACCCTTCATTTTTTGAGGAACTGATGAATTATTTAGAAGACCTATTCTACAGATTCGTAAGTAAAGCCCGTTCAACTACACAAGACATGTTATTTAAGATTATTCAATTTACAAAAACTGGTCAATTTTAATTGTGCAAAATATTTCACTAACTTATAAATATGTGTGAGCAAAACTTCACCATATACTATTACAGCTACTTTTTAAAAAATTATTTCAACAACAAACACACATTTTATCATTTAGAAATTAATGTAAAAACTGCCTTATATGCAATTTACATGTTTGCAGCCCTTTTTTATTTTAGTGTTGACTATTATATGTAAAAATAAACAGACGTTGAATTTAATAGTTTGGGCTCTGTTAATTATAACCTTTAATATTATAATAATGTCCAAGTATAGGGCTCCCTAATGTTTACAGCATTAGCTGATATTTTTATCCTTAAGAAAATTATAATTATAATTGAATTTAAAGACAGAGCAAAAATGTCTTCAGTAAACTACATTAACAAAAAGAAGCAATATTATGTTTAGTAGAAGCAGAGTTGGTGCCATTAGGAAATTTGTGACCATATGTATATAGAAAAGCATGAGTTGTCACAAACCTACAGATGCAAATTAAGCTTGTGCACTCTAACTAGAAAATAACAGCATAATAGGGGCAGAAAACCACCAAACCGAGCTCATTTGGAGTTACTTAAGTAATAAAAGATAAAAAAGGAATAGTGGCCTAAACAAAAAATGGTTTGAATGCTTGTTTACTATAGCTTAAGAAATTAAAAAGACAATTTTGTGAAATATTGTAATCATCAATCAAGTGTTTTTTATCAACTTTAAAAATGATGCTTTTGTTTGATAAAAAATTATCACAGTGCCTGATTTTTACTCATTTTCATATTTTAAAGCAAGAACAACAGTTTTTTACCTTACTTTCTCAATAGTCATGGAAGCCAATGAACAACAATCAAACATGTCAAAGGGCTCAACATTTGTCATGGAGCTCAACAAGTGGACAGTACTTGCTATAATTGTAGCCATAGCTGCAGTATGCATAATGCACCAGGTATGTTATGTATTAAGAAATTCATTTAATGACAGAACAACCAGAAACCATACAACCATGGGCATATTTAATTTGCTGAATTCTCCAAAGAAAAGTAGTATTCAGTCATCTTAAGTGAGATTTCAAATAATAAGGATTCATAAGGAATCTTAAGGCTTTAGTCCAAATGGCACTGGCAGCAGCAGCATAGGGAACAAGGGAAATTTACCATTGCTTTACCATTGCGCAATGCCTCAGGGCTACATAAAGTTGATCCATTCTAAATCGTATAAAAATCAAATGGAAAGTTTTCGGTGTTCTGACGATTTGTGCTACCCGCTCAGATTGTGCTACCTCCCATGAAAAAGATAGGTAGCACAAATTGATAGCGAAAAATGCTACCTATCAGATTGTGCTACCAGCATCTTATTCATGTGGTTTGAGGCTTTTTTTAATGTCCATACCTACTCCTACCCTAAACCTACCCGTCCACACCTACCCTTACCCTAAACTTACCCTTAAAACAATGCAAATATATTATTGGTAGCACAATCTGATAGGTAGCATGTTTCATCGGTACACTGACATCATTAGAGAATTTAATACATTTTAGGTGTGGTTTGTTTTTATGTATAAAGTGCACAAGACATGGCAGTTAATGGAATTACCATGACCAAGTTAGATTACATTTAAAAATATTTTTTTTATATATATTTATATATTTTATTATTTTCTAAATAAATATTGCAACAGAAATCCATCACCTAATTTTGGAGTTTTGAACATTACAAATCATAATTACATTTATATATTTTAAATTAATTATTACTCAAATACACTAGTAAGTAATTAACTGAAATGAAAACAATAATATAATGTGATGTGAAACAATATTATTTACTTAACTTGCAGACATGTGTGCAACAAAACCACAATTCGAGTGATTTATCTACTGTGGTTTTATTTCTCAAATACAGGTCTAAAAATATTTATATAAAACTGTAACGAGAAGTCCACTGAAGGCAAGCGTAGTGAAGAACCCATGTGCAGCTTTATTTACAAAGTGATCCAAAATCCAAACATACAAACGAAGACTTGACTAGACTCACCGACAGCAGGTTACAACATCAATACATGACAAGGAACAATGACAACAAGATGGCTACTTATAGCAGACAATGAGAGTCACATGACATGAACAAACCAATGGTTAAACAAGACACGTGACTAAGACAACCAATGAGAACATGACACAATGAAAAAGAGGACCAATGTCATGAAAACATGAGGGCAAGGGAAGCATGACACTAACAGCATGAAACAAACTACAAAATAAAAGACATGAAAACAAGAACATGAAACAGAACCCAAAACCCCACGTTACATGTCCCCCCCTCTGAGGGCGGCTCCAGACGCCCTAACCACACAGAACAAAACCCATTTCAATCCAGGAGCGTGGTGGAGCGGAGGCAGAACAGGGGGAGGGATGGAGGGCCAGGCCCATGCAGGGGAACAAGGTCAGAATCTAAGAACAGTGGTGGGCCTGGGCTGTGGAGCAGAGGCAGGCAGTGGGACTGTGGAGCAGGAGACCACCAAGCCAGATCCAGAGGTGCTTGGAGCCATGGCGGAGCAGGTGAGACTGAAACAGGGAGCATAGATAGGTTAGCAGCGGTCTCAGTGGCTGTAACAGAACAGGCAGAGAACTCATGGACGGCCTCCTTCGCCATGACAGGACAGGCAGTGAGTTCATGAACGGCCTCCGTGGCCATGACAGGACAGGCAGTGAGTTCAGCAACAGCCTCCGTGGCCGTGACATGACAGACAGTGAGTTCAAAAGTGGGCACCACCACCTCAGGAGGTTCTGCAGCGGAAGCCCCCACCTCTGGTGGTTCTACAGCAGAAGCTGCCACCTCTGGAGGCACTGGAGTGGATACATGGACAGGAGAGGCCTTAGCAGCAGATTTGTGGACAGAAGAGGCCTCAGGAGCAGACTCGTGGACAGGAGAGGCCTCAGGAGTGCAGTGTGCAGCCCACACGCTCAAAATGGCGACCGCCATTACGGGCAGTGCAGCAGACAGTGGGATGCCTGCTGGGCTTGAGAGCGAAGAGACCACTGGGATGTCAGCCGCTCGCACTGACATCAGTGGTGGGTCCAACACACAAGTAATCAGTCTTTTAAATCCTGGCCCAAGCTCTGCATCCGCAGGAGCTTGGGTACTATGCCCTCCCCCCAAAAGAATCCTTTGGGGAAATTTTGGTGACAGCCGTGACATGGCGAGGCTCAGGCGTGGTGGCCATCTTGGCCGGGGACTCAGGCGTGGCAGCCATCTTGTGGTGAGACTCTGGACGATCAGCTGAGACGTGACGAGACTCTAGAACGGCGGCCATTTTGCGAAGAGACTCTTGAGTGGCGGCCATCTTGCAACGTGAGCAGGCCCTGGAGTAGCAGACATGACTTGCACCAAGATGGAAAGGACCCTACCGGGTAATCCAACAAATGGGGCCAGTGAATTACCAAATAGCACTGGAATCTACAGGTGAAGATGTCCGTGAGAAAACAAACAATCAAAAGAGTCATCTGAAATGTTGAAAGAACAATATGTTGATGTGTTATGAATTAATGCAATATGAGTTGATGTGTTACGTTGGTTTGCTTCAATTATGGACTTTGAGACTTAATGCATTGAAGTACTGTGTCGGAATATCGACCAATGTTGTCTTGATATCTATTGATGATTGGTGGACTGGTGTATTATTTTCTTTCATTTGAAAGATATTTGTGATCCCTTGATGTTGTCCTATATGGTGAATTACTTCATGACATGATTTATTTTTGGTTGTATTTTTTGTTAACCTTAAAATGCTTTGATTAAGCAAGATACGGTGAAAAGAAACAAGTTCCATTTTGAATTAAATTAAAGAAAAAAGGACAAGATTCATACATTATGTGTTTGTAAGTTAATTTTAGGACTTTTTCTGGTCCTCTAATCATAATCTAGAATTGAATTTGAATGTAAAACAGTATGAACAGGACAGTGCACAAAGAGCTGACAGGATGTGGTAGGTCGGGTGACTCACACTTCCTCTTCCTGGGTCCACTGTCATACCCTGCCGTTTTGACTGCAATTTTTCCAAGAATAGGAAATTGCATCATGCAGTAAATAACTGATGTTTGAATAAGCACAGCGTTTTCTTTACTCTAACACTATGTCTGTAAAGGCTAATGTTTTTTTGTGTGTTTGAAGAGAGGAGAAGAGTATAATCATTTGCCTTCTAGTTGTAGCCAATATACTTTTGTATGTTTCCTGTGGATATAGCGCTTCATCATTTATATCATGAGATTTTGGCCAAGTGTATTAAACAACAAGAAAAACTAAGCGCCCATAGCTACAATAAATGTTATAACCTGTATATTGATGAAAGTGTATAATGCGAAGTATATTTGCTGCCTCAGATACAGCTGTTCTAGAAACAGACAAAACATTTGCTTGTGAAAAACCTTTTGAAAACTCCATTTGAGCTTGATTTTCATAAAATGTTAAGTGCAAGTGTCTGATAAACCCACAATACCAACGCTGATGACACAATGTTTAATTATTGAAAAATCTTTTTCCCTTTCTATCTTTTTTCCCCCATATTTCAGTGCTTCAGTTTACTGTGGGATTTTTTTTTTATCAAGTTGTTCATAATATGTTTTAATATATCACCTTTGCCTTGATAGTGCCATATTGTAATGTTTAAATTACAGGTACTCCACAGCAAATAAAGTTTACTGTTCACTACAGGGTGCTAAATCTTGACCAGGCAAAGACTTTATTACATTTGCCACATTCACAAGCTATTAATGACACTTGAAAAATAAATATGCCATATGAGATGAATAACTCCAAATAATGAAATTGTGGAAAAAATGCCTGGGCCTTGAATCCTGCTTTAGTCACTACTCATGACATGTTTTCCCAGAACTACTGCTGGGAACACAGCTGGCCTGAAGAGAGACCAGGAATGACAAAGGCAGGACCAACCAAAACATCTGCTGGGACAAAACATCTCATTCAGCTGGGACAAAAACAAGAGGATAGAAATCTATCTTCAAATAGTCATACAGAACAAAATCAAACTATAAACTTTAAAACAATGCATGTATTACTGAGTACATAAGCTACTAAAAGAGAGAGAAACAGAGAGAGTTCCCTGCTGGAACAGTATGGGCACTGACAGTAAACCTGGACAAAACCAGTGTCATGGTGTTTCAGAAGAAGGCCAGGTCTCAGGGAAACATATACCAGATACCAGCTACACTTACCTGGGCATTGAGATCTCAGCATTAGGAGCTTGTATGTAAAGGCCTTGAATGAGATGGTTCGGAGGGCATTTTGTGCCATAAAATCACGGTTTGGCCAATTAAAACTTCCAATTAAAACGTGGATCAAACTATATCATGCAATTATTAAACCAATTCTACTGTACGGGAGTGAAATTTGAGGACCAATATTAAAGTTTGAAAATTGGGATAAAAGTTTAATAGAAAGAACACAATTGGAATTTGCAAAAAAATATTCCAGGGCTGATGATACATGGGGCAGCTTTCTGAGCAATGTTGCCATCAATGGCAACCAGGGGCCTGTTTCATAAAACAAGTTTACCAAATAAGCCAGGCTTATTTCAGTTAGTCTGACTTATTTTGAACCAAATCAAATGACAATAAGTCAGACTAACTGAAATAGGCCTAAACCTGGCTTATTTGGTAAACTTGTTTTATGAAACAGCCCCCAGGTGAGACAGAGAGCCTACGACTGATTTAAAGTATCCAAATTTGTTACCCATTCTCAGTGGAAAAGTGCCCAAGCAACATTGCTCAAAAAATGTTGCCCGGCAAATTTGCTCAAAAAGTTGCCCAGTGTATCATCAGCCTAAGGGTAAACAGAGGCACTTCTAATAATGCCTATAGGGCTGAACTGGGCTTATACACCTTCAACACTGACATACAAAAAAAAGAGCTGTTGAATTCTGGCATCACCTCAGTCAATCTGACACTGAATCTATTAAATATAAAGCCCTTCTTGCAAATGAAACTCCCAAAGTGTCTCATCCTCTACATATACTTGCGCTTAAACTAATGAATGAAACTCAAGCTAAATCTGACTTATTCGGCCCTAAACAGAACCACAAAACTGTTACTTATCAATTAAACAAAAGAAAGACAAATTCTTTCAAAATATCCACTTAGAGCCCACGACTTAGAAATAGAGAAAGGAAGACATAAAAATTCCTGGATTCCTAAAGAACAGCAATTATGCAAACACTGTGACTTGAATCAAATAGAGGATGAGAAACACTGTCATCTTGTCTGTCCCAAGTACTACAAGGGAAATATTTTTCCCACAATTTGCAGAATTGAATTTTTCATTCTTTACTCTAAATGACTCACAGAAACTCTACTATATAGGCTACTTGGAGAGGATGACATGGCAGCTAAATTAGCTGCAAAATATGTATACACCAGTGCTGTTTTTATTTATTTATTTATTTTATTTTCTCTCATTCATTACTCATTTATTGTCTTCTTTATTACTTTGGTGGTGTAATTATATTGTGAATTTTACGTATACTTAAATCATGCCAAATAAAGCAACTTGAACTTGAATTTGACCTTGGAACTAGAGAGAGAGAGAGAGAGACCCCTTTACGTGGGCGTGGTGGTGAGCGCTTGGTAAACTTCCTGGAAGCTGGAAGAGGCACCACGGAATCACAGCGTTCTAACATACATACGAGACACAGTGTGCTTCGCATTTCTTATCTGTGTATCTTCATTTCGGAAGGGAAAGATACAGCTGTGTATCATCGCTCACGGCTCCTCAGGAAGTTTCCTCGCTTCTCGTTTCTCGTCTCCTTGAGAACTGAGATGCCCTTCAAAGATGGCTCTGTTTCCGTGTTACTGACAGCGGAGTGAGAAAACCATGTCAATTTGAGTATTGAGACGCACCCATAGACTACGTTTTTACTCCATGGTCCTTGGAATATCTCATTCAACACATTTGCCGCCGTCTACATCTGTTGAAAAGTCAGTTAAAACTGCTGGCACATGTGGCGAGTTCTCAGCGCATCCTGCCTTCATCCATAACTCCGACGAAAAGAACCTGTCCTAACAACTGCAACACTATCTCCGTGAGTAACAGACTGCAAAGTGGTCTAACTTATAAGTTATTTAAGTTATAAGTTCTGCAGTTATAGGGGAGACCGAGAGAGTTGGGGTCAGTTGCTACACTGTCAAAGTCGGTAAAGAAAAGTAGAGCTGTGATGTCATCATCAGTATTGTCAACTCAGCAACTTTTTTCGCTAGATTTAGCGACTTTTCAGACCCCTTCAGCGATATATCAAAAATATATCAGTGACAGCAGAGAATTTGGGTGCATTAAAATACAGTATGTGAGCACAGAGAGGCAAACAAATATAAAAGGCATAACAGAGTGACGCAATGAACATGCTAATTCACATGACGTCATCTAGCAACATTTAAAGGGGTCATATGATGCCATTTCATGTTTTCCTTTGTCTTTGGAGTGTTACAAGCTGTGTGTGCATAATATAAGATCTGTAAAGTTGCAAAGATTAAAGTCTCAAACCCAAAGAGATATTCTTTATAAAAGTTAAGAATCTGCCTCCCTTTCCTAAAATGGCTCATTCAAACACGCCCCCACATGTCTATGTCACAGTGTGGGAAGATTTGCATAACACTGTCCAAACGTACACGCAATGAAAGAAGGCGTAACTTTTATTCTCGCTGTAATGTTGTTGTTGCCGCCGCCATGTCGTGGAGACGCTGTGTGTTTCGTTGTGAAAGTGAAAGTACTTTGTTTGGCCTTCCAAATGAAGTACACAACTAGAAATCAGTGGTTAAGTTATATTTACAACACTGTTCCAGAACAGTACAACGCAAATATTCGAGTGTGTGCAGCGCATTTTATGGAGGACTATTTCCTGATCCTGGGAGAGAGTAGCCTACAATGTGAACACTATGAATGGCTGTGAAAACTATAAAGTGGGGCAATTCCAATGTCGCAAGGACAGTCTGGTGCTTCTGACTCACAGCCTGTAAGTACCTTTCGATATTTAAAGAATTTGCTACTGACTATTCAAATGCGAGTTTTGAGCAGTGTAGAGTAGTGCTTGTTTGGCGTTTCTACGACCACAAATGCAGACATGGTGTTATGTTTACGCAGCGCGGTGCAACGCGTAAAAAGACCGTATGAGTCATTATAATCAGTAATTATGTCCTCACTGAATGCAACAAATGCCTCGTTTATAGTGGGTTTTATTGTTTTAGTCTCGTCGCGCCGGGACCACAGACTGTAAAAAGGCCGGGACACGGCATCACAATACGGTAAGGGCGTAACATTTCCATCACATG
Source organism: Schizothorax lantsangensis (assembly GCA_027422415.1). Lineage (NCBI taxonomy): Eukaryota > Metazoa > Chordata > Actinopteri > Cypriniformes > Cyprinidae > Schizothorax > Schizothorax lantsangensis. The sequence continues at coordinate 29,653,107 of CM049841.1, forward strand.
CTTGAGGTATTCGGCCACTCACAATGCACTGGATAGCTGGCCAATCAGAGCACACCTCGCTTCTCAGAACGATGAGCTTTGTAAAAATTGACACGTTTCAGAAAGGCGGGGCATAGGGGAGCAACAATAATGTACAGTATGTGGAAAATAATGTGTTTTTTGAACCTCGAACCGCGTAAACACATTGCATTACACCAAATATACAAAATAATGTTCTTTTTAGCAAGATCATATGACCCCTTTAACGATTTTTCAAGCAGGCTTTAGCTACTTTCCATTGAAAGAAGTGGGCAACAGTGAAGACTATCGTACACTCCCATCACATTGATCTTACAGGAGAAGTGGCATGTGACTGTGATAAACATTGTAGATTTTATGACCAAAAACAAGTTTTCAGGAAAGAAACTTTTTTATTAAGATTATTTATTTGCATAGCATTGTATGTATTGTGTATTTCACTTACAATACCTAAAGTTGAAAAAAAATTCTCCAGTTTAACTTGATGCTTTGCTTTCATGCCTATGCCACAATGGAATTTAATGATCTGTTTTTGAAGTTCTGCTGGTCATTATGGGTGCTTATACAGTCTGGCAGTCTGACAGGTGATCAAAATGTTGAACTTGACATATGATGTAATACATTTGAAATCACCACGTTAGATGGCTTTTAGCAGGGGTTTTCAGCACGGAGGGCTGCCTTTCTTGAGCATGTTCAAGGGCACATTGAATTTGACTGAAAGAGGTTTACATGATCTGATGTTCTAAAGAAATCTAACTTTTCATTACCGAACATTTCATTACTGTCTTGCCTTTTTTATGGACATACATAGCACATACTTTAGGAGTTGTGTACTCCCTGTGCTCATTCTCTCTATTCACCTGAATGTAAGGAAATGTAAAGCAGCCAATGTGAAACTTAATTTGTTTATAATTTGGTTAAAAGAAATGTTACAACTGTTGTGTTTAGGCAATAAAAGGTATCCTTCTGTAGCAGATCGAAATAAAACAAACATGGTGAACTGTACTGGGATGCTTCATGTTTAACATTTTCACTGCAAGTGCCATGTGGAATAGCTCATATCTGCATTGTATTTTATGCTTTTTTAGGTGGATCAGGGTGGAAAGGAATGATTTAATAAGAGCGATGGAGCAAAAAGAACCATCAGAAAAGGTATTGTAATTTTGTTTGCATTGTTTCTTTTTTGTTTTTAATGTATTTGAGATTCTAATGCAGAAAGATAATTTTTCAACTTTAAAATATCAAAGATAATGAAATCATTGTCCGTTCACACAAATATTTAACTTAGAATTTCAGTGATTTAGACTTTCATTCATTTAATAAAAATTCTCAATATCAATTTTTACATCATTATCTTTTCAGCATATAGAAAGTTCCGAACACAACAGAACATCAGACAAGTGGACAAACCTGAATAACATGAATGACTGGACAAAATATTATGTATATGAGTGGCTAATCAAGAAGAAAGTCCCTGAGCAGTATGCTAAGATTCTTTACAATGAGGATGTTTATGGAGCCTCTCTAATTCATTTTGACAAGCAAGACCTCCTAGACATCGGTTTAATGCATGGACCTGCAGTTCACATCACTAAAATAGTGGCGAGTTCAAAACATCCTCAGAAAACTTCAAGCACAGTGCCATACCTAAGGACACAGATGCATCAATAGGGACCTCTGCAGCACAGCATTTCCAACAAGAAAAAGAAGCAGCTGAAAGTCTTCCAACTGGATCTGCTGAAATGGAGACACCTGCTCAAATCAGCATTGAAGAAAACAGGGCCGGTATATCAAGAGTGCAGAGATGGTCATTCCCCTCAGAAGACATGCCCAAAAATACAGGCAGTGAACGGAATTCTTTCCGTAATGCGCCACGTTTTCAAGATAAGAACTTTCCGGAGGAACAGAATAACAGCATGTACGCCAAAGCAGATGAGGCAAGTGGTGCACAATCACTGGCTTTACCTTTGACACAATGCACAAAACAAACAAATAATGTAGAGAGTGAGACCAAAGCACACTCAGAGAACCTAGAGGACATGTCAAAGAGGTTTGCATTTCTTTATTGTGTTCCCCGCCCTTTTGATGAAAGCAGCGAAACATTTGAATACATACAAAATTGCATACTTCCACCTGAGACTGGCCCAAGCAATCTTATTGACCCTCTACATGAGTACAAACTCATGGCAAACACAAAGAATGCTTTAGAAGAGAATGTCTTCAAAAAATTCAGAGATGAAACATTCTGGTTTGCTGCAGCATGCATGAATACTCGATCAAATGGAACTATCCATTTTGGTGTTGGAGATGAACCACTGTACAAACACGGACAAATTATTGGACTAGAGGTGCCATCTCGTGATAAATATGTAGACGAATTTGATAAAGGCCTGAAGGAGCACTTCAAAGGAAAAAGTAATATTGCAATGACATGCATTAGGCCCCCAAGTTTATAAAGGTAATATGTCCAGATAACAAGGACAAGTGGGTTATTGAGATTGATGTTGTCCCAAAATATAAATTAACTCAGAAGAAATTGTTTTACACTACATTAGACAAGAAGAAAAGGAAGTCACTATGCTTTTTTATTCGTTCTGGCGCAAACACCATTAATTATATTCCAGAAAATAATCGTAAAATTATTAAGCAAAACTCGAAGAATTTACAAAAAGACATAGAATTTTGGGATTTAGCTAGACAGTTAGCTGAAGAGAATATAGCTAGCTTAAGGCCGTGTTTCCACCACTGCATTTGTTCCAGAGGTTAGTGGCATGCCAACGCTAAAGTGCCCTTTTGGTCCTATTGAGGTGTCTCGTACCACGATTTCTACCTGACACCCCACCCCCAAACCGCGATTGCCGTAACATACTCTGGAGTATGTGGTGCATGCCACTGGCCAACGTATTTTTAAAAAAAAATGTTTGCAATGGGTGCATTGCGTATAGCATGGGTCTCCAACCCTGCTCCTGGAGAGCTACCGTCCTACATATTTCAGCTCCAACCCCAATCAAACACACCTGAACCGGCTAATCAAGGTGTTCAGGGCTACTTGATAATTACAGACAGGTGTGTTGCAGCAGGGTTGGAACCAGAGCATGTGAGCGGAGCGGGGAGCGAGCGGGGAGCGGAGCGTGCGAAATATAGTCGGAGCACGGAGCGGGTTTTTATCCAAAGGCCGGAGCGATCGCTCTGTCTCGCTCCTGTTCCGCTCCAATACCGCTCACACCAGGAGCCTAGGGCATGCACAAATCCATCCAGAATTCACCTGTTCCTTCAACAATTAACAAAACTGTCAGCCTACACTTCAAAAATCGTTCGTTGCGAAGGAGAGATGGAGTTCGTGAAATATTTCCAAAAGCAAACCGACAGGTCATACAGGTGCACAATTCCTGTCAAAAAATTTTTATGATAACGATGTTGAACATGATCAGGAATGTGGTGATACGATTTCAGTAAGTAAGGATTCGTATTTTAATCTAAAAAGACACATCATGCGGAAACATGACAGTGTGCTGCGCGAACATGGGGAGGCCAGAGCAAAACGTGAGCATTTTGAATATGGTTGAAATAGGAAATATTGGCTAATAATCAATTAAATAAGTTTTGTCATACGAATATTTTAATTTAGCCTACTTAACCCTGTCCGTGATTTTTTATTTCATAGAGAAAGAGATATAAATATATGTTCTATTTTGACTGATGTTGCTGTGAGTTCTTTATAGGATATAGGCTGTGTGGCGTACGCGTCGCGGAGCGTGTTTACTGCGTGTTGATTTTCCTTTCCGCACCTATGTTAACAGATTAGAGCAGCCACACTGCCTGCGGAATATGCGCGTATCAGGTGTGCGGTCCAACCACACCGCAACCGTGGCCCCGCGACAGAATAGAAGTGAAGCGGATTTTTTCCGCAGCAATCACGCAACAAACCCGCTCCACGTCCGCCACCCAGACAGTGTGTCCCAGGCATAAGGCTTCGGTTGAAAACGGCAGGTGTTAGGCATGCAGAGGAATTTTTAATTTGAGCGAGCGTGGAGCGATTTCACCGGAGTGGGAAGAAATTGTAGTGGAGCGGGGGGAGCGAACACCCACGTGAGCGGGGAGCGGGAATTCTCACCGCTCAGCTCCGCTCACATGCTCTGGTTGGAACTGAAGTCTGCAGGACGGTAGCTCTCCAGGAGCAGGGTTAGAGATCCCTGGCATATAGTATTTTAAAAGAAGCCTGCAGCATAACAAGGTGCTGAGCATCTATTCAACACTGTGCACTGGCCACTATTTTCTGGTCACCAAGAGTTGAAAAACATTGCACAAAAAAGCATTGGCTATTGTAAGAATAGACTGCAAGTACGAGTGCGTAAAATCCTATTGGTACTTTTTGTATGGTCTTTTGTGATTACTCTTAATATTTTTGTTATTTGCCAGTTATTGATTTTGTTTATATTTGATATCAGGGAAAAATAAGTAGCTTATGTAATGTGACCTATACAGTGTACAGACAAGGGATGCCGCAATATAATATTGAACTCAATATACTATTGAACTTGATAGCACATCTGTGGCGCCATCACCTAGCAGTGTCACTGTATGAAAGCAGGACAGCAGAGCAGTCATCCAAAAAGTGTTCATTGCCAAAGATTTGCAGCCGTTTTTGGTGATTGAGATTACAGACTACAGTCCCGCACATTTTTCAGCGCTGAGATAATTCCCGAACTCTATGAAAAGACATGCAACAGCATCGTAGATGAATTGGCTAAAGCACAGAACCTTGCTCTGGCTACAGATAGATAGTTGGACATTGTGGGCAACAGAGAGTTATCTCACTTTGACTGTTCACTATATGTCCTTGGGAAATAAAGAGCGCAGTACTCCAAACCCATCCCCTGTATGAAAGTCATAAGTGCTCATTTGGCAGAAGAGTTGACAATTGCAGTGAATATGTGGAAGTTGGGGAGGCCAAACATGTTACTCCCAGTAACCACAGATAATGCTGTGAATGCAATCCATGAAGCTGATGGGCTGGGGCCACAGATAGGTTGCTTAGCGCATGTTGTAAACCTCGCAGCCAAGAAAGCCTTGTGGGGAGGATCAGAAAAATAGTGACTTTTTCACAAAAGCACCACAACCCATCATGTTTTGACTGTGAAGCGGGAGATGTTAAACTTGCCAACACACAAGTTAATCCTTGATGTCACAACTCTGTGGAATTCAATAAGTTACATGTTGGAAAAATACACAGGACAGTGTCCTGCCATCTATTCTGCCTTACAGGACAAAGGTCTGAAGGTGTCTGTCAAGAACATGGCAATGTTGAATGACAGTGAACAGAAGCTGGCAGAAGAACTTATTCAGGTCCTCAAACCACTGAAAACACTGACAAGTCTCATGATCAGTGAAACAAGGCACATTATATCGAGAAACAACAGACCAGGCCCTTTCACTGAGGAGGAAGGCATCACATACAAGTTAGCAGACAATATTCATGTGGATGCTGATCCATTCTTGTGGTGGGAAACAAATTATGTTTCCCCATGTAGCAAAAGTTGCACAATGACACCTTTGTGTCCCAGGTACCTCTGTTGCGAGTGAAGTGTAAACTTGCTGCAGACAATGACAAATAACTTTACAGAAGAACCTCAAAATACAGGAATATATAGTTGACCAAAGTGAAATTGCACTTTACATTCTAAATGAAGGCTAACTGTACTAAAGTGCTGGTAAATTTCATTGAGATGGTTAATTTATGTTTACTGAAGTGTTAATTTATCTATTTATTTATTTATTATTAAAACAAAGAAAGAGTATTGCAATAAAAATAGTATTTTTTTTCATCTTATCCTATTACTGTTTTTGTAGATGTGCCAAGCCATCAGAACCAAACAGAAGCGAAATGTTGGCTAACTGTATTGTTGCATCCCTAGTATGGCCCCTATATGGTGTTTTTATGTATAGAAACACTGTGATAGCAGTTAGGGCCACATGCTGTATGTTTTGTTCGAATAGTTAGAGTATGTTAGCTAGAGAGGATAAGTCTTTATCTTTTTCTTATTCATCAGAGGCCTTCCTGAGCTTGAGTGTTTTTTTAATGTTCTTTGATTTGATGCCACTCCCCTTGATTGTTTTGTACTTAATTTTTCTTTCATTGCTGCATTGTTTACATAAATAAATATTTATTATTGCATTGTACCTTCAGTGTAATTTTTGTCCTAGCACATACATATTAATTTATACAAAATTTTAATGTTACTCTTCTTAAACTACTCCAACTGTGGGTCTCTGTAGGTCGTAATCAGCCATATTTATCAAATTATATGAGGTCTTGACACCTTGCCAATTTTAACAAGTATAGTTTCTATTAAACTACTGTTAGATGGATGGTTTGAGAATAAATAGGCTTAAATAAAAACTTTCATTCATTCTATGCCTTTGCCTAGATTGCTGTCAATGTTTACATATGGGTTGACATTATTTTAATAAATATCAAAATTGTTAAATGTGTGTATCATACCTCACACCTGCATGAACACTTTACAGTTGATTGTGTGTATGTACATCTGCACAAGAGTATAAAAAAGCTTTTTCTGGCCCTATAGGCAGAATTACTCTGCAACATGCATTAGACTGATTTGTCATTAAATGTGTGGCTAGTGGAGGATTGAGAAGCTGGATCAGCTTTTGGGATCTGCATGTACAATAATGCAATAGTTGCATTAGTGTATTTGTTTGAATTAAGTATGTCTTTGTGTATATGAGTTAGAGAGAGCTGGAGAAAGATTTAGGAGAGTATGCTGAATATTAATAGCCATAGGCACTAATAGGCTTTCTGGATTTCCTATCATCCCACCTAACCAGCTAGAATCCAGAACGAAAATTGAAAATGAAGTTCTACATGCATTTCAGCTTTGTTTCCTGTATGGATGGCAGTCAACAGCATGTTGTCACTTTTTGGGAGACTTAGAGAAGAAGGTGCAGGTTTACTGGCGGCACAGTAGGTGAAAACATAGAGTGATAAATAACAGGTGAGTATCAATTAAATGGAAATGTCAAGGATTGCATTTATTTGGAGAATAACATTTGAGAGAATGTCAGATGAATCACACAAGGAAATAAACACACAACGGTAGGCAACAGAACAATGGAGGAACAAGAAGTCAGCAAGGAGAAAACACAGGTAAGCAATCCACTTGTGAGTATACAAAGGCCCATAGAATCCTTGCAAGTATACAGTAAAGAGACCAGACAATGTGTGTGTGTGACACTGGCAGTCTTTAATTGCAGGAAGATGAGGAGCAGCTGTGGTTCATTAAATAGTCCGGGGAGAGTGAGCAGAGTGTCCATGGAGTAGGATGTGAGACGTGATCCATGAATATAAACGAGTCTAGCAGGTTTACGGTCTGGTAACATAACAGAGAAAACGAAACTGTTCTTAGAGAAAAGGACAATGCAGCCTAGGAACTCAGATGCTGATTATTTGCTCCCACAATGAAAGGTGAGAGTGAGCATGCACACATACAATCATATGTTTAGTGTGTTTAACGCTAAATTTTGATACATTTCTGATAAACCTTGGATTGAAGTAGAAGTAGAGTTGGTGTCAATAAGGACACAATAGTAAATACACTAAACAAAAAAGGTTTGAATGATTGATAACTAGCTCAAGAAATTGAAACAAGTATAACTAAGTGAAATACTGTAATCGTATTTGAATACTTTGTAATTCACTGTAAAATTGTTGTTTTTCATTTAATAAAACATTCATCAAATGCCTGGGTTTTACTCATAATTTCAACTCAAGAACAACAGTTCTGACCTCACTTTCTCAATAGCTACGGATTCCAATGAGACATCCAATGGACAAAAATCAAATATGTCAAGGGGCTCAGCTTTTTTGAAGTACTTGCTACCTGCACTACTTTGTTGAATTACTGGTGCACCAGGTATGTACTGTTAATTAATAACAGACGCAGGGAGCATAGCATTGCCAATATAGAGAGCAAGGATCACTTTACAGGAAGTAGAGAGGGAAATTTACCCAGTCGTCATTGCGCACCACCTCAGTGCTAAGTTTATCTAAAATAAATGGAGTGAAATTACTGTAGGTCTCTTGCAGTTTTAGAGTTTGATGAATCTCAGCCATTTGCAGATATAAAGAGCACAATAGTTATTACAAAGTTCATTCAATCATCACGAGTTACATAACATTTAAAAAGACATATGAATGTCACATAAAATATCAGAGCAGAAATCTGCCACCTAATTTTTTTTATATTACAAATTAGAAATATAATTATTTAACTTTAATATATATTTTAAATACACATGTATTATGTATATACATTTATATATTTAAAATTAATATTATATTTACTTTCCTCAAATTACTATGCTATTATAACCTCTAACCTGTGCAAATATGAGTTTCATGTATGCATGTTGCAAGTGAAGTGAATTTTGACAGATGTCCTCTACTTAGTGAGGAAGCAGTGAACGTTACAAAGAGGCGCTGCTAGTTACTATCTACATCTATATTTTTGATGTTTGTCTTAAAGAGTCTATTTCATTTGAGCTGCACACCTGTGTTATATAATAATTTATAAAATGAATGCTTAATTTTATTACGTCTTTTTTGAAGATTGAAAATTTGTTGAAAACATCAATGTAATGTGATATATGTGAAACAAAGTGTAATATTATGTACTTAACTTTCAGATGCGTGTGCAACAAAATCACAATTTGAATGATTTAGGTACTATTTTTTTTCTTGAAAATATTGATATTATTATATATTATTATAATTAATCAATTAATAATTATATGTAAGTATTATAATTATTACATATTATAACTAGATATTAATAAATACTTTTATTTATACATTTAGAATGAAAAAGAATAGTAATAACTGTGTATAATCCATGTATAATGAATGTACATTGCACAGTATATGAATAACCAAATTCCTATTAATCATCCAGATGAACCGCTTCGGATTCTTTTGGTTGGAATGACAGGGGCGGGAAGAAGTGCAACAGGAAACACCATCTTGGGGGAAAAAGTATTTAAATCAGAGTTATCCTCCTCCTCTGTGACTAAGCAATGTGAAAAAAATAATGCAACGGTAAATGGAAGAAATGTATTAGTTATTGACACTCCGGGTCTGTTTGATACCAGCCTAACTAAAGATGAGGTGATCGACAGAATTAAACGCTGTATCCCTCTCTCTGCTCCTGGTCCACATGTCTTCTTGGTTGTGATTCAGCTGGGCAGATTCACAGATGAAGAAGCAGAAGCTGTTAGGATCATTCAAACTGTTTTTGGTGAGGAATCCTCCACATACACCATGGTACTGTTCACTCATGGAGATCGACTGGAGGGCAGAAACATTCACAGATTTGTGCGGGACAACCCAAAACTGCTCAGTTTCATCAAAACATGCAGTGGAAGATTCCATGTGTTTAATAATGAAGAAAAGAATCCAGAACAGGTCATTCAGTTACTTGACCAGATTGATAAAATAGTCACTGGGAATGGTGGTCAACATTACACCAATGAGATGCTTGACAGAGAGAAAGCAATTGAGGCAGAAAAAGGTCATATCCTGAAAGAGAAAGAGGAGCAGAGACAGAAGGACACAGAAGCTCTGAGGGCTATATCTGAAGGCCAAGCTTTTGAAAAAGCAAAAGAAAAACTGGACAGTGAATATGAACAGCAGGCACGATGGCAAGCTGAGAAAAATGTTCGTATGCAAAATGGTGGGTTCTCTTTTCTTAATGATGTAATAACTTTTTTTCAAAAGAAACTGAACTCTTGAAAAGAGCAAGGGAAACATTTCACTCATAGATCAGGTGGAATCACATCTGCATTGATGTATACTGTAAATGCAATAAACATTTTAATCATACATCTTGTCAAGTCTTGTTACTTCTGGATTATTTTATGAACAGTCCTATTAAAGAAAATTTATAGTATGATGATAAATGTAAGTATATTGATCTGGAAGAAATGGGGCCATAAAGAACCTATTCATAAGTGGTTCTTTGAAAAACCTTTAAAAGGGTTCCTTGTAGTACCAGAAAAGGTGCTTTATGGCACCAAGAAAAACACCGGTTCTTTAAAGAACCTTTCACAAATTGGTTCTTCAGGGAACCAAAAATGGTTCTTCTATGCCATCGCCGCGAAACCCCATTTTTGGTTCTTCCTGGCACCTTTTTTTTGCACTAAACTCCCTGCTAAACTAAAATTTAAATAAATAAAATATGCAGCACTCAGCAACAAAGACATAATGGAGATGTAGAAACGTGGCAAAAATGTTCCTGGAGTTTGCATGTATTGTTTTATGTACGGAAACATTGTGCCACAATGTATATTCAGGGATAAATACATATGATACATTATGTGTTTGTGTATAAAGTTTAGGACTTTTCTAGGTTCTTTAATCATAAACAACTGAATGAGAATATAAAACAGTGTGAACCAGGACAGGTTCTCCTTTTTTTTGTCTACGAAGTGTACAATGTAGTAGCATAGCAGTCATATGACTGGTTTTATCAACTTCCCCTAGCATAGCAGTCATATGACTGGTTTTATCAACTTCCTCCCTAGGCCTTTCTCACAAGAATCAGAAATTATGTAATGCAGGGTAAAGTTGGTTTGCAATGGGTCTATTCCTATGTTATATTAGTATACTCTTTTCTCAAGAAACTCTTTTAACCTTTTTTGTTTTGTCAGTTTTCCTAGCTGTTTTTATATAATTACAAAGAAATAAAATGTTTGTCACTCATATGGTTCCTGATATATATAAAATATGTAAATTTTTTGACTTGTTTAACAAGTGTTGAAAGAAAGTCTTAATGAAAAGAAGTTTGCTTTTATTCAGGGAGACATTGTGAGAGTTAAAGACAAAGAGAAGGAATTTAGAACTAAAGTAAGGATACCTAAAATGAATGAATAGAGCTGAACAGAAATTTTATTCAGGAAATGTAAAAAACAAGCATAGGAAGGATTGCAAGTAATGATGGCGAGAGGGGAAGGGTACAACAAAAGGTACAAACTGAAGATTATGTAGGGTTTGTTAATGAATGTAATCATTTTAGAATAGATTTGATTCTATGGATGTTAAGATGAAACAATGGAGAATTCTTAAACAAATTCCAGTGGGTCCAGAACCCTTGCTAGCAGGAAGTGGCTGCATGTTTAGCTCATATTAATGTTAATAAAGCACCAGGTCCTGATGGTCTAAAGGGGAGGGTTTTAAAAGTCTGTGGACATCAGCTTAAGGGGCTCCATTTACAAAGCTATTTCAGACATTACTGAATGAGTATACAGTCCCACAATTGTGGAAAATATCCACAGTAATACTTATCCCCAAGACATCGGGGGCAACATTACCTAAAAATGACAGGCCAGTTCCTTTGACCTCAGTTCTGTGAACTACAAACCGTTTGACCTCAGTACCAATGACCTAAATTAAAAGCAATACAGCTGGTCTTATTTATTTATTTAAAAAAATATTATGGCTTTGAAGATTGGTGTAAAATGAAAGCCAGGTTAGGGAAGTTAAGATTAAATGGTCATGTTGTTGAGACTGGAAAGTTTTAAATATATGGGCAAATATTTGGATAAAAGGTTGAGTTTTAATGAGAATCTAGACAATATTTTTAGGAAAGCAACTGAAAGGTTGTTTGTTATGCAGAAATAAGAAAGTGTTTTGATGTTAGTCAATAAGTCTTAGAAATGGTAAATAAAAGGCATGATGAGATTCGCAATCGCGAACGGACTGGGGGCCCCCCCGCTCCCTACCTCGCACTGGACCCTGCCCCAGCTTGGGATGGCCCTGATTACATGTCCTTTTCATGTGCAATAAATGACACATTGGACAGTAAATAAGTTATATGGCATGCATAACTCTAATTATTGAAAATGTGAAGAAAAAATGCCTGAGAAATGCGTTTGGTTTTGAATCCTGCACCACTCATGACATATTTTCCCCGAACTACTGTTGGGAACATAGCTAGACAATCCATGTTTGTTTAGCTGCTGGCTAATTTTAACTAAAGTGAGATGTGTACATTTGTGATTGGAATGCATGACACATATCTGTCTATAATATATCTATAATATGGCCTGCACCATGCAACATACAAAACATACAGAATTTTATTGTTACTCTCCTTAAACCCCAAATCGACCTTCACTGTCAAGCACACTACAACAGACTGTGGACAGATGGCAATTGCACCTGTGGGTGGGCCCACTCAATGGACTACATAAACCAACATGAATTCCATGTTGGTCCAAGCTGGTTCAACTGGTTGACCAGCATGTTTTAAGACTAGTTCCTTACATGCACATCTGCACAGAAGAGAAGCCGCAGCATGAATCAGCAAGTAACTTGCAGGGTTTTTTTGTTTTTGTTTTTTTGCTTCAACCACTATTGCAAATTTAGCGCAGTGAATCTTTGGTCTGTCTCAGGACTGAATACATTTTGAACAGGAGGACTAATGCAGAAAAAAATAAATAAAGCAAAACAAACAAAAGATAACAACGGTACTACCGTGCAGTAGCGCTATATACTCTGTAGATGGCAGTCTGCACCAGGTAGGAATACGGACATGCGCACATCAATACATCGTAATTTTTGTCACACTGTCCAACAATAATTACTATTTTTTCATTATTGTAAGGGGTAGGTTCAGGGTTGGGGTAGGTGTAGATGTTAATAAAACACAATCTAATAGGTAGAAAATTAAATTTCATTGTTCGTTTCCGGTCGGAGCTGTATCCCTAGCCACAACCCAAGAAATCCTAGCAACGTTTTGCGGAGAAACGAAACACAAACGGAAACCGAGTTTACATTTAGTTAAACGTCCCTTCAGATCCCCAAAGCAAAGCAACTGCTAATATAGCCTACACTCACGATGTGCTATAGTCGGTTCTACTGAAAAATCATGATCCGAACGTTTTAAAAGATTAAAGATTTGCTATAAATGAATATTGCTCATAAACACTTGTTGAATGAAGACAGCATTCAATAGGCCTACGTCAAGACGCAGATACTCGCAGGATGTGTTCCTCATTTAAAGGTAAGTTCTAGATTCTAGCTGTATTTAAAGCACTAGCAACGAGTGCTGGTGTAAAACTAATAAAAGCTTAATGGGGAATACTTGCATAAACAAATAAATGTATATAATAGAACAACTCAAATATTCTGATAATAACTTATCTGTAGATTACATTGGGGTAATGGATTATTTTATTTTGTATATTTGCATGTAATGTCAGAGCTGTGGTGGTGCAGCAGTTCTTAGAGGACATCCAAACTGCAACATGTCCAGTCCAGTTCTGCCCCATCTCCCGTCTCCTGTCTCCTCTTCACTGCATTTGTTATTTAGCAAAATAAAATAATAATGATTGAATGTCATTCATCTTTTATGAGCATTAGCACATTTTGAATGTATGGCACAATGTATTTTCTTCTTCTTTTTTTTATAGTGCAGAGGCAGAGCATTTCTCCAGGACCAGCAGCAGTGACGTCAAAGTCGTGGATCCCATCTTTCTCTACAATACTTCTGTTGCTTTGTGCAATTGTTGCAATCGGGATTCCGGTATGCTTATGATGTATATTTCAGCCTTTTCTGAATTTTATTTTTTTATATTTTATTTTTTTACATATATAACCAAATGTACTAAAAATGTAAAGTTTTATCTAAACACTTCTAGATGTTCAGGCAACAAAAACATGACTTGGATGACATAGGTAAATCTATCTATCTATCTATCTATCTATCTATCTATCTATCATAATGCAGATCGTAATGTAATCCTTTGACTTTGTGAAGTCTGCATTACTTCCTTTTTTGTGTTGCTAAAATATGATTGACTTTGTAATAGAAAGTGTGATGTTAAATTTATATAATATAGCTTAAGGTTAAAGTTCATGTTTTATCAGATATTTAAGACACATATTCAATATAATATTCTTGTTTATGTAATAGTTGCATCAGTGCATCTTCCAGGCGAACCGCTCCGGATTCTTCTGGTTGGAAAAACAGGAGTGGGTAAAAGTGCAACAGGCAACACAATCCTGGGAAAAAAGGTTTTTAAATCCGAGATATCATCCTCCTCTGTGACCGGGGAGTGTGAAAAATATCATGCAATAATAAATGGCAGAAAAGTATCCGTCATTGACTCTCCAGGTCTGTTTGACACCAGCCTAACTACAGAGGAAGTGGTCAACAGAATTAAACTCTGTATCCCTCTCTCTGCTCCTGGTCCACATGTCTTCTTGGTTGTGATTCAGCTGGGCAGATTCACAGATGAAGAGGCAGAAGCTGTTAGAATCATTCAAACAGTTTTTGGTGAGGAATCCTCCAATTACATCATGGCACTGTTCACTCATGGAGATCGACTGGAGGACAAAAACATTCACACATTTGTGCGGGACAACCCAAAACTGCTCAGTTTCATCAAAACATGCAGTGGACGATACCATGTATTCAACAATAAAGAACAAAACCCTGAACAGGTCATTCAGCTGCTTGACCAGATTGATAAAATGGTCACTGGGAATGGTGGGCAATACTACACCAGTGAGATGCTTGAAAAGGTAGAAAGAGCGATTGAAAAAGAGAAACAACGTATCCTGAAGGAGACCGAGGAGCAGAGACGGAGAGAGATAGAAGCTCTGAGGGCTCAACTTGAAGATGAGGCCTATGAAAAAGCTAAGGAAAAACTGAATAATGACTACGAGCAGCGAGCAAGATGGAAAGCAGAGAGGAACCCTTCATTTATAATGAAAGTGGTGAATTATTTGAAGAAACTGTTCAACTTTGTCTAACCCAGTTCATCTCCAATGGACTTACCTTCATCAAAAAGTTTAAAACAAATAATGGTCTTTTCTAGTTAATATGACCATATTACCATATTTCATACACTTGTGAATTTGTAAGTGCTATGATTCTTTTGATAAATTAGTCCTAGAAAGTCTTGTATGTCTTTCCCCCCTTATTTGAAGCTTTTAACACAGAGAGACCATAAATCATTTTTAACACACCACTTGCATCAGTCTCTACAATTTATGTCCATAAATCGTAAAAGTTAATAAAGACTAGATTTTGTTTAGTTCTTATCTGAATTAATTCAGTTGATTTCACATTATTAAAATTGCATTTGAACATGATATGAAATGTGCTTGTTTGAAACTCAGCATACTTATGCAACGAGTTGACTAGTTTTATTTTCAACAGTTTGCATTGATGCATTAATTTTTGTTCAAAATTGTATTTCTAAAGATGAACAGCTTACATTTTTTCACTACATGTTTAGAATTAAGGAAAACATCAACTTCTCACCTATAATCTTACCACAAATGTCTGTTCATACCTGGTATTCAGTCTGAAGACTTGGTAGTTTTAGTGCTGCGATTTTGAGCATTCTATTACCTTATATCAGTATCTTAGTTCCTATTTTTATAGTTTCTTGGTTTCTTAGGCCTATGCACCCATTGTGTGTGTGTGCGTGTGTGCACTTCTGAATCAAGCCTTTGGGTACTTGATGTGGATTTGGTGGGTACCTCTTATTAAAGTTGTGTACATGGATCCCACCCTGTCATCCTGTCTCGATTCACACAAATTAAACTTGAAAGGCTAATAAATGGCAATTATGGAGAGATGTATTGTACAAATATATACATTTCCTATGAAAACTGGGTGATATGTATTTTAATTGAACAGACACAGATCAATGTAAATAACCCATCATTTACTGAGTGACTTTTAGACAAAATATTTCAATTTATTTTCTGTTTTTCTCAGCCAGAAAAAAAAGTTCCAAAACAGCAGAATGGTTCCAACATTGTAGTATTATACACAGCAGTGTTTTCTGAATGGTCCAATGTTTTTGAACAAATTGATTTGACTGATTCAATGACTCATTCATAAACGTCTGTCATTCCTGAATGAATCAGCATTTTTGAATGAATCTGTTAAATTTATTGACTTATAAAAACAGTTGCAGAATTCAGAACTGCATACTGTTTAATATTTTTGCCAAATTTTTCTGTGGCAGAAACAGAAAGTGTAGTTTGCCATTCTGATTTCAGCAAGTCTCTTGTTTCGCTCAAATTAAGAATCAATGTTTTGAATGAATTAGTTCAATGAATCAGTTCACAGAAAAATCTCCTTCACAGACTGTCAGTCTGTCTGGAGCTCGTGAACAGACAAGCAAACACTTTTGGATAGTTAAGTCTCACTTAAAATGTGACTCTTTTACAGCTGGAATTAACATCCTTTTTTTTGTTGTTGTTTTGTTTTATCGACCAGAGCACACATGGTCAGTGCTAAATTCAGGTGTAAACGGGGTCTAAAACATTTTGTGATTTGGTCCCTGAAACCAGGTAGTCATTTTGAACAATAAAATGTAATTTAATGAGATGTAGCCTATTGCATAAGTTTGAATGTGGTACAATGATAAATAATACAAATAAATATATATATTTTTAATGGTATATATATATACTGTATACTAGTCTACAGAGGTTAAGGTTAGATTTGGGCTGGTCTCTAAAAAGAAAACAAACCTACAGGTGTTCAACAAGTACAAACCATTCACTGATTTTGTCCAAGTTTTCTCATAATGAACTTTTCAAGAGTAGTAAACAGAAACTCTGCGATTATTTTGAGAAATGTGTTGTTTCTCTCCGCTTTCTCTCTTGCCTCCCTCTCTTTTCTTTCCCACAGCTCTGTTATGGCCTGTTTCAGAGCCTCTGCTTCATATTTGATTTTCAGATCCTCCAGTTCTTGGCTCCTCTGCTCTTCTTTTTTCATTAAGATTCGCTGTTTTTCCTCTTGAATTGCGATCTCTGCCTTCTCAAGTATCTCATTGGTATAAAAGTACCCTCCGTTCTCAGAAATCATCTTGTGCATTTTTTCAAAAAGTTGCTCAACCTGCATGGAATCTTTGTCCTCATTATTAAAAACATGATATCGCTTCTGGCATTTCTCGAAGAGTGTCTTCAGATCAGGATTGCCAGCGACAAACTCTTGAATATTTCTACCCTCAAACTTTTCTCCATGTGTAAACAAAATCATGGCGTGCTTACTTGCATCTTCTCCAAAGATTTTGAGAAAGATGTCCACGGTGTCTCTGTCCTCTTTTGTGAAGCGACCAGGCTGAAGCAGCAGTAAGAAGACGTGTGGACCAGGAGTAGAAAGAGGAATACATAGCTTAATTCTGCTGACCATCTCCTCTATAGTAAAGCTGGGGTCAAACAGTCCTGGTGTGTCAATAACAGCAACCTTTGTGCTGTTGACTTTCTTTATAGCTTTCCAGCAAACCTTTGTCACAGATGATGATGACCAATTCACTTTAAAAAACTTTTCACCAAGAATGATATTTCCAGTGGCACTTTTTCCAACTCCAGTCTTTCCCAAGAGAACAATCCTGAGCTCTTCACATGGATTCTGCTGCTCTGGTGCTGTTTAAAAGCAATGAACATATAAATTGCATTACTGCATAATGTAATATGTTACATCATTAATATGTATATAAAATTTGACACTGAAATGAATATCTGTTGAAAATGTTTTTCTTCAAGAAGGTTGTAGATGTGTCTATGTTTTATATATTTGTTTTGCTTGATATCAAAACATTTTCTGCAGGAAATATCTGCTTTGTCATTGTCCTGAAACTTAACACAAGAATCAACACAGTCATTGTGCAGCTATAAAATGGTTAAATATGTGCAAGATCACTGTTGTGTATTTTACTGAATGTCAGTGGGAGATTTTCAAACTTTAATCCTAAAGCTCAAGTTTGCATCTTTAGAAAAAATAACTAATGAGAATAACTGCCTTTAATTCCACATTTCAAGCAGAGGCAAAATCAGTTAAAAAGACCATAACATAATAATCTATAATGACAAACTTTCTTTTAATCTTTTTATTTAATAACACAAACATAAATGTTTACATTAATGTTTACATGAGTAAAATTCGACATACCGTTACCATCAGCTAGTAGGTGCTACATTTTTCAAACAGGCAAACATTCTTGTGTTTCACAGAAGATAAAAATTGACCATAAAAATCAGCTGCATATAATTCTTAAACATTTAAAATAGTGGATATACCTAATTTCATCCAAACAGGCAATGTTTCAAAGGCACATTTGTGTATCTATATTTCAAAGTGTTCTACATAAATGTAATTACTCAAAAAAACAATTAGTTTACCTGCTATATTGCTATTCTTCATAAGAAAAAACATTGTTACTAAACCAAAGGAATATACTTTCTTGTTGTCTTTGTTGAACATGCTGCATACATCAACAGCGCTGCAGCAGCAGCAGTCGCAGCAGCAGCAGCAATGTAGAAGTGCCATGTATTCCAGGACTTTTCCTGCTCCTTGTTTGTCCTAACATAATATTTATTGTTTCTCTTTTCTAACTGACTGTCCACTTTCTCAAAGAGCTCACTGACCTGACATGTGTTTTCTCTGTCAGTATTATTGAACACATGATATTGTGAGCCACATTTTTGGATGAGTTTCTGCAGATTTTTATCCTCTCTTACAAACTGGTCTGCACTTTTATTCTTAAGTTTGTCTCCATATGTAAAAAGCACTATTGTGAACAAATTCACATTTGAGCACAACATCTTCTGGAGTGTATTCATCACATGTCTTTCTTGCTCAGTGAAGCGACCCAACTGAATGACGAGGAGAAAAGCATGGGGTCCGGGTTCACACAGAGTCAAAGCTCTCTCCAGCTCCTGCTCTACATTTGTATTAGAATCATCACTGTTTAATAAATCAGGAGTGTCCACAACAGTCACTTTTCTCCCACAGACAACAGCATCCCTCCGTTCACTTGTGGATGTGAGAGAAGTGGCGCTGAGGTCCGAGTGAAACTCTTCTCGGCCCAGAATGGTGTTTCCTGCTGCACTCTTCCCAACTCCCTGAAGACCGACCAGAACCAGTCGAAGGGGCTCCTTCACTCCTGGAAAAATGGAACTTAATTTGTTCAAAAAGAAAATAAAACTCAAAACTCAAGGTCAGCATTCATAACCAGACACAAAATGATATCACACAAACATTGCACATAGTAAGCATCAAGTATAAAAAGTCATCAAGTATCTAAAAACAAAACAAAACAAAACAATTTTTTACTCAATTATTTTTTTAATTCATTTCAGGTTTGCATTGCAGTTATGCATTTACATTTACATTTACATTTAATCATTTAGCAGATGCTTTTATCCAAAGCAACGTACAAATGAGGAGAACAATAGAAGCAATCAGACCATCGAGAGAGCAACAGTATACAAGTGCCATGACAAGTCTCAGTTAGTCTAGCACAGTACACGTAGTGTTTTTTTTTTAAATAAATAGAATAGGTAAGTGTTAGTATTAGTTGGTTAGGTGCTGGCGAAAAAGATGCGTCTTTAAATGTTTTTTGAAAATGGCTAAAGACTCAGCTGTTCGAATTGAGATCGGGAGGTCATTCCACCAGCTGGGCACAGTCCAGGAAAAGGTCCGTGAGAGTGATTTGGTACCTCTTTGGGATGGCACCACAAGGCGTCGTTCACTTGCAGAACGCAAGCTTCTGGAGGGCGCATAAGTTTGAACTAGCAAGTTTAGGCATAATGGTGCAGCGCCAGTTGTGGTCTTGTAGGCAAACATAAGTACCTTGAATTTGATGCGAGTGGCTATTGGTAGCCAGTGTAACCTGATGAATAGAGGGGTAAAGTGAGCTTTTTTCGGCTCATTAAAGACCACTCTGGCTGCTGCATTCTGGATCAGTTGCAGAGGCTTGATAGTACATGCGGGAAGGCCCGCCAAGAGAGCATTACAATAGTCCAGTCTGGAGAGAACAAGAGCTTGGACAAGGAGTTGTGCGGCTTGCTCTGACAGGAAGGGCCTAATCTTACTAATGTTGTATAAGGCAAATCTGCAGGACCGGGCCGTTGTAGCAATGCATTATGCATTGTTGTATACTAAAAGAAACTACAGTGACTCAGTATAATAAAATTTTCCATTAGCTAGCAGTGAGGGTATGGACATAAAATATGGTACAGTGCTGTTGTCAGTTGTTATTTTGCTCAATAATAATTAAAAATTGTATTACTTATAGATGACAAACCAATGATGGATTAACAAATCAGATAACTTTTCTCATTGAATTTTGCAGGCTTTTACAGCAACAGTAGCAGCAGCAGCACATCCAGCCACTGCCAAACCAGCTTTCAGAAACCTATTGTTTCTTTCCGCTCTGTCTCTTGCTTTCTGTTCACTCATGTTTAGTTGCAGCATAAGTCTTTTTTTTTCTTCCTCTATTGCTCTCTCAGCTGCCTGAAGCATTTCATTTGTGTAATACTCTTCACCGTTTACAGTCACAAGCTGGTCTATCTGTTCAAACAGCATGTTGACCTGGTTTGGATCATTTGCTTCATTGTCAACAACATGGTATCGCCCACTTGTAGCCTTGATGAAGTTCAGCAGATCAGGACTCTCTTTAATAAAGTCATGGATGCTTTTCTGTCCACGCTTCAGCCTGTCTCCATGAGTAAACAGCACCATGGTGTATTTTGATGCTTGTTCACCAAAGATTTTCTGAATTTGTTCAACAGTATTTTTTTCCTCTGCTGTAAATCTCCCAAGCTGCACAACCACAAGAAAAACATGAGGGCCTGGCGCAGAGAGTGATATGCACATTTTAATCTTTGCCTCAATCACAGTGTGTCCCTCTTTTGTGTCAAACAAGCCTGGAGTGTCAATAATGGCCACCTTTTGCCCATTGACCTTTCCTTTGGCTTTATCACAGTCTTTGGTCACAGAGGAGGAGGACAGTTCTGAATTAAACTTGTTTTCTCCCAGGATGGTATTTGCTGCTGCACTCTTTCCTACTCCAGTTTTTCCAATCAGCACAATTCTTTTTTCATCACTGCTCTTCTGATTCCTCTGCACTGTTAAAGGACAAGGATATTATAACATCTGTATTACTTATTAAGTGTTGGAGGATTTTTTCTCTGTTAAAAGGAGGGAAAATAGTTACAAAATTGTGGAAAATAGTGTTTTTGTTATCTGCAAAAAGTCAGTATTTTTGTAGACACTTCAGTATAGCACCCATTGTCTTCGGTTAAAATTGCATTTTTGCAAATCCTTAGACCGTATCTATTTTTATTACCTCCCTTGGCCCTGTTTATCAACTAACAACATACATGATATTAGAACTCAGAATGTTCTGGAGATACAATTTATAGCCCCATATTCTAATAAAAAAACAAAAAAACAAAACAAAAAAAAAACATTTCAGAGGAGGGTTTATGATGGTATTATTATGTCATAAATTCTGTACCACATGAGTGTCAAAAATTTGATGCATTCTGTGCATTACAGCCAGATATTTTGCAACATTCAGTTTCAAAATCATAATGGAAACCAACACGGAAACAGCCACCACCACCATTATACAAGATATAAAAATTACAGCATATGGATAAGATTGTGATGTGACAGTGCTTTTGGAAGAAGTATTATTTTATTTTGTTTTGCATATCGAATTCAAATTAATGCAGAAAATGTTGTATTACACGAATGTCTTTTTGCAGTCATCTTATCCCATTCTTTATCCATTACAGCTCTAATATGCTAATATCCTTTCATGAATTGTTGCTGTCTATTTTTTCAACATAAATTAAACATGTCCAACATAAATTCAATATTCAAATCTAGTAATAATATAGAAAAAGATGTCATGACAAAATGATTTACCTTTTTCAGCTTCCATAATATTAAAGTGGATAGGTCCGGATATATTTGTTGAAGGTTTTTTTGGTGCACTTTGCTGAAGACTTTCCATTCTGTGGAAAAGTAAACAGTTGAGTCTCTTTATATTCTGCCTCTTTTAGTCCTCCCATATCCAAATAAATGTTGCAAATCTGCAAGCATGCCACACCCACTATGATTTCCATTTGCTCTATGAAATGGGTATAATGGTATAATGGATATACAACGTACATGGACTGTCATGGATTGTTGATGCTGGCTTGGTGAATTAAATTGTAGGATTAGGTGTGGAGGTATAAAGTTAGCATCAGAAAATCAGGGCACAAGAAGTAGGATAACAACCTTGGCACAACAGGTTTTCCACATCAAGCAGCAAGTACTGTAAATGGTTACACCACTAGTGCATCAACAGAGCTTAGAAAATCAACATTTGTAAATTTGGCACTGAACTTGACACTTTCCATCACAAAATTATAAGTCTATTTTAAACAAATGCACACTTTAAACAGTTCTATAGGTTAAAGACTTAAGAACAGTTCAGCCACACAATCCCTGTACAAACAGGCTTTTCCAGTAATTTTTGTTTTAAGTAAAACTGAAAGTAGATTTTACAAATGGGTGTTACAAGGATGCTAGGCAAATTATTTTCTATACACAAATGACATGCAAATATGAGACCTTTGTTAAAATCATTCTCTTTTATCTGACATCTGAACAGTCCTTATTATATACACTCTTAAAAATAAAGGTGCTTCAAAAGGTTCCTCAAGCGATGCCATAGAAGAACCAATTTTGGTTGCACAAAGAACCATTCAGTCAAAGGTTCTTTAAATAACCATCTCTTCCTTACCTTTTTATAATCTGAGGAACCTTCTTTCGCCACAAAGAACCTTTTGTGAAACAGAAAGGTTCTTCGGATGTTAAAGGTTCTTTATGGAACCATTTAGACAAAAAGGTTATTCTATGGCATCGTGAAGCACCTTTATTTAGTGTATTTGGTGTGAAATTTCAGGTTTACATCATTCATCCTTGCATGTTTACATCATGGGCTACTGTTTACATATCACTTATTGAAGTTTCTAAAGAAGAGCCATGTAAAAAAAACAAAAAACGTGAACATCTTTTTTTTACAAGCTATTATTCAATTATGTTCAGCCCTGAAGACAATATGCTTTTTAGCCATGAATAGAAATACAAACTACAAACCAGATTCCAAAAAAGTTGGGACACTGTACAAATTGTGAATAAAAACAGAATGCTATGATGTGGAAGTTTCAAATTTCAATATTTTATTCAGAATACAACATAGATGACATATCAAATGTTTAAACTGAGAAAATGTATCATTTTAAGGGAAAAATAAGTTGATTTTAAATTTCATGGCATCAACACATCTCAAAAAAGTTGGGACAAGGCCATGTTTACCACTGTGTGGCATCCCCTCTTCTTTTTATAACAGTCTGCAAACGTCTGGGGACTGAGGAGACAAGTTGCTCAAGTTTAGGAATAGGAATGTTGTCCCATTCTTGTCTAATACAGGCTTCTAGTTGCTCAACTGTCTTAGGTATTCTTTGTCGCATCTTCCTCTTTATGATGCGCCAAATGTTTTCTATGGGTGAAAGATCTGGACTGCAGGCTGGCCATTTCAGTACCCGGATCCTTCTTCTACGCAGCCATGATGTTGTAATTGATGCAGTATGTGGTCTGGCATTGTCATGTTGGAAAATGCAAGGTCTTCCCTGAAAGAGACGACGCCTGGATGGGAGCATATGTTGTTCTAGAACTTGGATATACCTTTCAGCGTTGATGGTGCCTTTCCAGATGTGTAAGCTGCCCATGCCACACACACTCATGCAACCCCATACCATCAGAGATGCAGGCTTCTGAACTGAGCGCTGATAACAACTTGGGTTGTCCTTGTCCTCTTTAGTCCGGATGACATGGCGTCCCAGTTTTCCAAAAAGAACTTCAAATTTTGATTCGTCTGACCACAGAACAGTTTTCCACTTTGCCACAGTCCATTTTAAATGAGCCTTGGCCCAGAGAAAACGCCTGCGCTTCTGGATCATGTTTAGATATGGCTTCTTTTTTGACCTATAGAGTTTTAGCCGGCAACGGCGAATGGCACGGTAGATTGTGTTCACCGACAATGTTTTCTGGAAGTATTCCTGAGCCCATGTTGTGATTTCCATTACAGTAGCATTCCTGTATGTGATGCAGTGCCGTCTAAGGCCCGAAGATCACGGGCATCCAGTATGGTTTTCCGGCCTTGACCCTTACGCACAGAGATTGTTCCAGATTCTCTGAATCTTTAGATGATATTATGCACTGTAGATGATGATAACTTCAAACTCTTTGCAATTTTTCTCTGAGAAACTCCTTTCTGATATTGCTCCACTATTTTTCGCCGCAGCATTGGGGGAATTGGTGATCCTCTTCCCATCTTGACTTCTGAGAGACACTGCCACTCTGAGAGGCTCTTTTTATACCCAATCATGTTGCCAATTGACCTAATAAGTTGCAAATTGGTCCTCCAGCTGTTCCTTATATGTACATTTAACTTTTCCGGCCTCTTATTGCTACCTGTCCCAACTTTTTTGGAATGTGTAGCTCTCATGAAATCCAAAATGAGCCAATATTTGGCATGACATTTCAAAATGTCTCACTTTCAACATTTGATATGTTATCTATATTCTATTGTGAATAAAATATAAGTTTATGAGATTTGTAAATTATTGCATTCCTTTTTTATTCACAATTTGTACAGTGTCCCAACTTTTTTGGAATCGGGTTTGTACACCAACAATGTAGTTATTGAAACACCTGCGTAATATTTGCTAGTTTCTGTTGGTGAAGCAGGTGCTTTGTCATTTACTGAAATATCCTATTATTTAGTTGCATTTGTTAAATGTAGTTCACATGGTGCAGAATGGGCAACAACACTTCATCTCCGCTGACCCTCAACACCGGTGCTACTCAGGGCTGCGTCCTCAGCCCACTCCTGTACTCCCTGTACACACCTGACTGTGCAGCCACACACAGCTCCAACGTCATCGTCAAATTCGCTGATGACACAACGGTGATAGGCCTGATCACTGACAACGATGAGACAGCCTACAGAGCAGAGGTGAGCACCCTGACTAAATGGTGTCAGGAGAACCACCTCTCACTCAACATCGACAAGACCAAGGAGCTGGTGGTGGATTTCAGGAGACAGAGCAGAGAACACACACCCATCACCATCGACAAGACACCTGTGGAGCGGGTAAACAGCTTTAAGTTCCTCGGCGTTCACATCACTGAGGATCTCACATGGTCCGCTCACACAGATGCAGTGCTGAAGAAGTCACATCAACGCCTCTTCTTCCTGAGACAGCTGAGGAAGTCTGGAATGAGCCCCAGATCATCAGATCATTCAACACCTGCACTGTTCTATAGGTTAAAGACTTAAGAACAGTTCAGCCACATAATCCCTGTACAAACAGGCTTTTCCAGTAATTTTTGTTTTAAGTAAAACTGAAAGTAGATTTTACAAATGGGTGTTACAAGGATGCTAGGCAAATTATTTTCTATACACAAATGACATGCAAATATGAGACCTTTGTTAAAATCATTCTCTTTTATCTGACATCTGAACAGTCCTTATTATATACACTCTTAAAAATAAAGGTGCTTCAAAAGGTTCCTCAAGCGATGCCATAGAAGAACCAATTTTGGTTCCACAAAGAACCATTCAGTCAAAGGTTCTTTAATAACCATCTCTTCCTTACCTTTTTATAATCTGAGGAACCTTCTTTCGCCACAGAGAACCTTTTGTGAAACAGAAAGGTTCTTCGGATGTTAAAGGTTCTTTATGGAACCATTTAGACAAAAAGGTTCTTCTATGGCATCGTGAAGCACCTTTATTTAGTGTATTTGGTGTGAAATTTCAGGTTTACATCATTCATCCTTGCATGTTTACATCATGGGCTACTGTTTACATATCACTTATTGAAGTTTCTAAAGAAGAGCCATGTAAAAAAAACAAAAAACGTGAACATCTTTTTTTTACAAGCTATTATTCAATTATGTTCAGCCCTGAAGACAATATGCTTTTTAGCCATGAATAGAAATACAAACTACAAACCCGATTCCAAAAAAGTTGGGACACTGTACAAATTGTGAATAAAAACAGAATGCTATGATGTGGAAGTTTCAAATTTCAATATTTTATTCAGAATACAACATAGATGACATATCAAATGTTTAAACTGAGAAAATGTATCATTTTAAGGGAAAAATAAGTTGATTTTAAATTTCATGGCATCAGCACATCTCAAAAAAGTTGGGACAAGGCCATGTTTACCACTGTGTGGCATCCCCTCTTCTTTTTATAACAGTCTGCAAACGTCTGGGGACTGAGGAGACAAGTTGCTCAAGTTTAGGAATAGGAATGTTGCCCCATTCTTGTCTAATACAGGCTTCTAGTTGCTCAACTGTCTTAGGTCTTCTTTGTCGCATCTTCCTCTTTATGATGCGCCAAATGTTTTCTATGGGTGAAAGATCTGGACTGCAGGCTGGCCATTTCAGTACCCGGATCCTTCTTCTACGCAGCCATGATGTTGTAATTGATGCAGTATGTGGTCTGGCATTGTCATGTTGGAAAATGCAAGGTCTTCCCTGAAAGAGACGACGTCTGGATGGGAGCATATGTTGTTCTAGAACTTGGATATACCTTTCAGCATTGATGGTGCCTTTCCAGATGTGTAAGCTGCCCATGCCACACGCACTCATGCAACCCCATACCATCAGAGATGCAGGCTTCTGAACTGAGCGCTGATAACAACTTGGGTTGTCCTTGTCCTCTTTAGTCCGGATGACATGGCGTCCCAGTTTTCCAAAAAGAACTTCAAATTTTGATTCGTCTGACCACAGAACAGTTTTCCACTTTGCCACAGTCCATTTTAAATGAGCCTTGGCCCAGAGAAAACGCCTGCGCTTCTGGATCATGTTTAGATATGGCTTCTTTTTTGACCTATAGAGTTTTAGCCGGCAACGGCGAATGGCACGGTGGATTGTGTTCACCGACAATGTTTTCTGGAAGTATTCCTGAGCCCATGTTGTGATTTCCATTACAGTAGCATTCCTGTATGTGATGCAGTGCCGTCTAAGGGCCTGAAGATCACGGGCATCCAGCATGGTTTTCCGGCCTTGACCCTTACGCACAGAGATTGTTCCAGATTCTCTGAATCTTTGGATGATATTATGCACTGTAGATGATGATAACTTCAAACTCTTTGCAATTTTTCTCTGAGAAACTCCTTTCTGATATTGCTCCACTATTTTTCGCCGCAGCATTGGGGGAATTGGTGATCCTCTTCCCATCTTGACTTCTGAGAGACACTGCCACTCTGAGAGGCTCTTTTTATACCCAATCATGTTGCCAATTGACCTAATAAGTTGCAAATAGGGATGCAACGATTATAGATTTTGTTGGTAAGATTATAGTCTGAGAAATAATCACGGTTTCACGATTATTACGATTATTATGCATTTATTAATTTCACAACATAAAATCACATAAACACTCTTTAGATATTAAAGTGTTATTTATTTCTGCCTTTTGAAACAGAAATAACACAGTAACCAATAATACAGCACAAAATAATAATTCTAAAGAAAAAAAAAGTCCATCTCTCCTATTTCAATTAAAAAATGTGACCTCTGCGCTGTAAACATCCATGTCAGTATTTCTCTTTTGAAAATAACAAATGGAAATAGATCACAAATGTATTTGGTGTTTTCATTTTGTATATTCTTTCTACATTTCTTTTGGACCTGAGTTACAGAACTTGGAAAGATGGTGAAAAAAAAAGTGACTTATGAATAATACTGTAACAGGGATGATAAATCACAATGTTAATTAAGTATTATTAATATAAGACTAATATTAACTTTATTTATCCCACAGAGGACACTGTTACTAATGAGGGGAATAAACTAAACTATTATTGTAATCAACTGTCATCCATACTTATTTATTTTAATAATCTTTATTCATCTGATTTTACATATGGCCTGAGAAAATCATGTCTATTATTTTGGTTTGTGAGATTGAGATCGAGCAGCCCACACAAACATTTAGGAGGACAGAAACTTGTTGTCAACGCTGCTCAGCGACTTTCATTAATAAAATAATTAGATACTGGATCGCTACATTATATTAATCAGCAAAGAGGCGGTAAAATAACTGTTTAAATAACTGAACTCAAATCTACATTGTTTGCAGTGACGTGCAGATGCAGGTAGGCGAGCGCGCTCTCTCTTTCTCTCTCTCTCTCTCGCGCGCGCGCGCGCTCTTGCTCTCTCTCTCACCGCACTATTTCATCTCTGTTTGAAGCGGGCAGAATGCTAGAGATAACGAACTTCGCGTCAGGTGGTCCTTGCCTTCACGTCGTGCATTAAAATCGTTTATTGCACAGCGAGAACAGGTTGGCTATCCGTGCATTATCCCTCATGTATACTCTTTAACAGCCATTTTTATGGCAATATTTAAATGATGCCCTGGTCATTCTTGGTGTACCCAAAATGGTCCCACACTATCGATTTCAGACATTCTCTGGTGGAAATAAAGGATTACTGTTTGGTTCCTCTGTCATAGTTAATCTAGTGTGTGTAGTAGCCTCCGTGTCTCTGATAAGCATGGCATTTTAAGCTGGTGCACCACTAGTGTAACTTTGTTTTCATTTTGTGCAAGTTGCAACAGTTCCGTTCCGTGCAACAGAAACACTCGGTGTAGCAGAGCCTTTACGATTAATTAACCGTGACGTTTTAAAGCGCGGTTAATAGTAAAACCGGTTAATCGCTGCATCCCTAGTTGCAAATTGGTCCTCCAGCTGTTCCTTATATGTACATTTAACTTTTCCGGCCTCTTATTGCTACCTGTCCCAACTTTTTTGGAATGTGTAGCTCTCATGAAATCCAAAATGAGCCAATATTTGGCATGACATTTCAAAATGTCTCACTTTCAACATTTGATATGTTATCTATATTCTATTGAGAATAAAATATAAGTTTATGAGATTTGTAAATTATTGCATTCCTTTTTTATTCACAATTTGTACAGTGTCCCAACTTTTTTGGAATCGGGTTTGTACACCAACAATGTAGTTATTGAAACACCTGCGTAATATTTGCTAGTTTCTGTTGGTGAAGCAGGTGCTTTGTCATTTACTGAAATGTCCTATTATTTAGTTGCATTTGTTAAATGTAGTTCACATGGTGCAGAATGGGCAACAACACTTCATCTACGCTGACCCTCAACACCGGTGCTACTCAGGGCTGCGTCCTCAGCCCACTCCTGTACTCCCTGTACACACATGACTGTGCAGCCACACACAGCTCCAACGTCATCGTCAAATTCGCTGACGACACAACGGTGATAGGCCTGATCACTGACAACGATGAGACAGCCTACAGAGCAGAGGTGAGCACCCTGACTAAATGGTGTCAGGAGAACCACCTCTCACTCAACATCGACAAGACCAAGGAGCTGGTGGTGGATTTCAGGAGACAGAGCAGAGAACACACACCCATCACCATCGACAAGACACCTGTGGAGCGGGTAAACAGCTTTAAGTTCCTCGGCGTTCACATCACTGAGGATCTCACATGGTCCGCTCACACAGATGCAGTGCTGAAGAAGTCACATCAACGCCTCTTCTTCCTGAGACAGCTGAGGAAGTCTGGAATGAGCCCCAGATCATCAGATCATTCAACACCTGCACTGTGGAGAGAATCCTGACCAGCTGCATCACCGCCTGGTTTGGAAACAGCACCGCTGGCAACCGCAAAGCTCTGCAAAGGGTTGTGCGAACTGCCCGCCACATTGTTGGAGGTGAGCTTCCCTCCCTCCAGGACATCTACACCAGGCGGTGTATAAGGAAAGCCCGGAGGATCATCAATGACTCCAGCCACCCGTCCCACGTACTGTTCTCTCTGCTGCCCTCAGGAAGACGTCTCCGCAGCATCCGATCCCGCACTAGCCGACTGAGGGATAGCTTTTTCCCTCAGGCTATCAGGCTAATGAACAGTCAGAACTAATACACCCTACAGCACACTCCCACTTTACGATATGCCATGCACTGCACTTTAATTCCAACACAGTTCAAACTGGACTACACGTACACACTTCACAAATACAACAATCTATCTGCTACCACTGGATACCATCCAATGCACATCCATGACATTTGCGTATCCAGCTTATGTATAATCTACTGCACCTTTGCATATTATTGTGTGTGTATATATGTGTACATAATGTAGAATGTGTACATACGGTGTATAATGTGTATTGATAACCAGTGTTGGGCAAGCTACTTGGAAAATGTAGTGAGCTAAGCTAACAGTTACTCCTCATTAAATGAAGCTTCACTACACTAAAGCTACAGCCGTGGGAAATGTAGCAAGCTAAGCTACAGCAACATGGCAAAAGTAGTTTACTACATCCAAGCTATTTAAAAAAAATAAATCATTTTTATATTGAATCAACATCATACCAAGTCAATGCTCTCTCAGTGATCAATAAAACTGTCAGTCAAGCAGATAGATAGGCATAATAGTTCAGTTTAATTGTTTATTCAACAACTGTTCCAAACCAATTTGTCAACAAAAATCAGTATCATGTACAGGGCCGGATTTACCTCATATTGTGACATATTGGGCCGGAAACCTCCTATTGTTAGTTGGTATTGTGGCTTTATTGTATACAGATACATTTATATAAATGGTAACACTTCACAATAAGGTTCATTAGTTAACATTAGTTAACTAGTGAAGTTAACATGAACTAAGAATGAACAATACTTCTGCTGCATTTATTAATGTTAATTTCAACTCTTACTAATGCATTACAGTTTTTCTCAGTCACTTTGGTGCATTTCTCAGATCAGAAATGAAATTCTCAAAACTACTTGTTCAACCTCCACATCATCTAGTCACTTGTGCACATCATAAAAGCAGTTTCTCATTCTTTTGAACAAGTTGCGATTGCTTTGGTACATTCATGTAACTGATTTTGTACATTTGTCTGCGGTTACATTATCAGTTGCTAATATCATGTTGCTCAATATGTATTATATAGTTATCTGTGCTATAGTCTTTCCCCTCAAAACATAGTCATTAGTTCATCGTATAAGTCAATAAATGCAAAATGGTTGATCTAGTTGTCATAAACTGTCAAGCATATTTTCTACACATTTCTATTAGTCTTTTTGTAAATTTGCCATGGATTGTGCAGATGAATCTTGACTTTCACTAATGAAGAGAATGTAGATCAACCAATGACAAACCAGTTCTCTGAAATTCCTCATACAGTGCTGCATGCAAAAGCAAAGCTCTGCCTGTGTTTGCCTGTCTAATTTTGTATTTTCGCCTTTGTGCCCATACTTCTTTTTCTTTTGTATATCACAATGACGTTGTAATGTTTTTTTTTGTCAGATCACTAGTAAAAGTGTAACTGAGATTGAGATTCTTCGAAACGCGGAGAACAAAGGCCACAGGAGACGGAACAAGAAACACCGTGGAAAAAGCGCTGGTATTCGCAACAGACTGAGGAAAAGGGCTCACAATCCTCCTTAACCGAGCATTCTGCTCGCTAATGTCCAATCCGTGGAGAATAAGATGGACGATCTTAGAGCCAGGATAAGTTTCCAACGGGACATAAGGGTCTGTAACATCATCTGCTTGACTGAAACATGGCTCACGCCCTCGGTTCCGGACACTGCTGTAACGCCGTCTTACAAATTTTCTGTTTTACGGATGGACAGAACAGCCAAGGCCGGTAAATCCAAAGGTGGAGGAGTGTGTTTCATGATTAACAAGAAATGGTGTGACCCAAAAAAAAAAAAAAAAAAAAAAAAAGAAAGAAATGGTGTGACCCCAGGAATATCTCCTCTCTGTCGCGCTCCTGTTCGCCTCATCTGGAACATCTATCCATTATTTGCCACCCATGCTATCTACCCCGTGAGTTCTCCGCGGTCATCGTTACTGCTGCTTACATTCCACCACAGGCAGACACCGGCTTGGCTTTGTCTAAACTTCACGATGTGCTCAGCGGCTACAGTAACAAACATCCTGACGCTGCCTTTATCATCGCGGGGGATTTTAACAAAGCCAACCTCAGGCAGGTCATGCCGAACTTTCACCAACATGTATCCTGTCCAACTAGAGGACCGAATACACTGGATCATTGCTACTCTCAGTTTAAGAATGCCTACAAAGCCCGCTCACTACCGGCTTTTGGCAAATCGGACCATGCCGCCATTTTCCTCACACCGGAATATAAACAAAGGCTCGCACAGGAACCCCCGGTGAAGAGGGAAGTGACTTGTTGGTCCTCCCACACAGAAGCTATGCTACAGGCGGCTCTTGATGACATCGACTGGGACATGTTCAGGGCGAGTTCATCTGACGTCAGCGAGTTCACGGATGTAGCAGTGAGCTTTGTAAATACACTAACCGAGCAAGCTACAGAAACGATAACTGTAAGGACCTTCCCAAATCAGAAGCCGTGGGTGGACAGAACAATCCGTGATGCGGTTAACAAACGTACTGCCGCATACAACGAGGCTCTTTTGTCTGGGAATATGAGCGAGTATAAAGCATCGTGTTATGCTCTCCGACGGGCAGTAAGAGCCGCCAAATTCAGATACAGTGAGAGAATTGAGTCTCATTTTCAGCTCAATGAACCTCGACGCATGTGGCAGGGACTAAGGACCATCTGTGCCTTTGGAAACAAATCCTCCGCGGAGGTGAGAGCAGATCCGTTACTGGCCGACGAATTAAACACCTTCTACGGCCGCTTTGAATGCAATGGCAGCAGCGCGGCTCTGCCGAGCAGCGCGTCAGGAAGCAGCAGGCAGAGAAGCGAGAATCATGTGATCACCGTGACGGAGGA
Source organism: Schizothorax lantsangensis (assembly GCA_027422415.1). Classification (NCBI taxonomy): domain Eukaryota; kingdom Metazoa; phylum Chordata; class Actinopteri; order Cypriniformes; family Cyprinidae; genus Schizothorax; species Schizothorax lantsangensis. The sequence continues at coordinate 29,685,840 of CM049841.1, forward strand.
CGAGGTTCGCAGGGCCCTAAAGAGAGTGAACGTAAGGAAAGCTGCCGGACCTGACGGGATTACTGGCCGGGTTCTGAGGTCCTGCGCTGATCAGCTTGCTGGTTTGTTCACTTCAATCTTTAATGAGTCCCTTGCTACCTCTGTGGTTCCCACCTCCTTTAAAAAATCCATCATCATCCCTGTGCCTAAGAACAATAAACCCTCTTGCCTGAATGACTATCGACCAGTGGCCCTCACATCAATAGTCATGAAGATTTTTGAGAGACTTGTTAAGAGCCACATTAGCTCATCCATCCCTGTTACTTTGGACCCTCTTCAGTTTGCCTATCATCCCAATAGATCTACTGATGATGCCATCTCTCACATACTCCACTCCTCCCTCACACACATTGACAGCAGCAATGGGAACTTTGCAAGGCTAGCTCAGCTTTCAACACCATAGTCCCCATCAAGCTGACTTCTAAACTCACAGGCCTCGGCCTAAACACTTCACTCTGTGACTGGATTCAAGATGTCCTCACCGGCAGACCTCAAGTGGTGAAGGTAGGCCAGTTCACCTCAAACTCCATCACCCTGAACGTAGGAGCCCCGCAGGGTTGTGTCCTGAGTCCCCTGCTCTACTCTCTCTACACACATGACTGCATATCCTCTCACAGATCCACATCTATTATCAAATTTGCTGATGATACTGTGGTTCTGGGCCTCATTTCCAACAATGATGAGACCGCATACTTGGATGAGGTAGAGAGACTCACATCATGGTGCCAGGACAACTGTCTCTCTCTGAATGTGAGCAAAACTAAAGAGCTGATTGTGGACTTCAGAAAGAGACACCTGCTGCCCTACACTCCTCTTATGATCAGTGGGACCCCTGTGGAGAGAGTAAGCAGCTTCAAGTACCTCGGTGTAAACATCTCCGAGGACCTGACTTGGACTACACACATTCAAACACAGGTTAAGAAAGCCAGGCAAAGGCTGTACCATCTACGACAGCTGAGGAAATTCATGGTCTCACCAACAATCCTGAAAACTTTCTATTCAGGGACCATAGAAAGTGTATTGACTCAGTGTATCTCAGTGTGGTATGGAAACAGCTCCAGTCAAGACTACAAAGCCTTGCAGAGAGTCGTGCGCTTAGCTGAGCGCATCTCAGGGTCTGCTCTCCCCTCTCTGCAGGACATCTACCTCAAACGCTGCAGAAGCAGAGCTGTCAAAATAATCAAAGACTCAAATCACCCTGGTAACTGTCTTTTCACTTTGCTGCCATCTGGTAAGCGCTTCCGCTGCCTGATGGCAAAAACTGAGAGACTTAGGAGGAGTTTCTTCCCCCAGGCAATCAGACTCCTTAACTCAAACGCAGCCTCTTAACATCACCATGACTTCACTTATTAATCACTCACAATCAGTAAGATACTCATACCCATTATTCTCTACCTAATACTGACAGTGTCATTTGCACACATCACTTTCTGTGTTTTGGTATCTTTTTTTTTTTTTTTTAGATTGCTGCTACATGTCAACCATGTACAACCTATTTGCACATTCCTCTCTTGTACAGTCATGCTTATCTTAATATTTTTGTCTACAGTATACTATCATGCACATTATTTTATATTTTATATTTTGTTCTTTATATCTTTTTTTTATTAATTTCATTTTATGTATACTTCTTTGTGTTGTTTTCTATAATATTGTACTGTCCATGGAGCGGACCTGACTCACATTTCACTGCTGGTTAATACTCTCTGTATAATCGTGTATGTGACAAATACATTTTTTTTGAGAGTTGATTTTTATTCAAATGATGCTGTGATTACATATTCTGTGAAAGTGTTCAAAAAGTGTGTAAAGAGGTGAAATATGAGTTTATTCATAGGTTAAATGGATGATTTATTGTTTTAAAAGTGTTAAGCTATTTGGGCAATAAGTGTGACATTTGTAACGTAGATTATATGGGGTTTAAGCTAACCATGCGGTCCTATGTGTTATTAGCTATGAGCTAATCGAGTGCACTTGGATTAATTGAAAGTGTTATTCTTCAATATTAATGTTATATTCTGTTTAGAGAATGTGAAAAAACAAAGGAGTGAGGATTTATATGTGTATGTTACTGTGCTTTACAGGTTGAAAATGTTCAATTGAAATGTTAAAGTTATCAAATAGGAAATATTTGTGATTAATTGTGCTTTTGCCTTGTTTTTGCAAGGTTGTTTTTTTTCTTTCTTTCCTTTTCCTTTCCATCTTATTCGAGTTCCTGTACCTGAATTCATCTCTGGAGGTTTCCTGGACTTACTAATATGCGTGTTGTTTCTGCCATCTGCAAGGAGCACAACGTTGGCAGAAACTGGCGAGCCAGACCGTTTTCTGAACTTGGACAATCGTTGTAAAGCATCAAAGTGGTAGGATCATTTCATAGGTTTCCCTTGGACATTGTTGCGGAAGACAGGATCGATTTCCCTTTTCCTATGCGGATTTGCATTTCATAAATGGACCTTGGACTGAGTTAGACTTACATTCACAAGCTAAATTACCTCGAGGACATTTCATTGAAGGGTCTTGAAATTGTATTTTCTTCTGGTTAATTTACCTGTATTCAATTGTATTGTTGCTGTTGTTTATTCTGTCATTTAGTTTAATTGAAAGGGTTCCGAAAAGAAGCAACTCAAGGGGTTGATTCCAGTTATATTTCATAATACAGAGTGTAATTGGGTATATAATTTACAACAAAAGAAGAGAAACAAGATAAATCAAAAAAAGTTATAGCTGAGCTTAACCAAGCATTTCCTTTAAAGAAAAAAAACAGTCTTGTAAATTGTTTATATTGTAACTTTATTTGTTTCGTTGTATGAAATCAAATGCAAATAAGGAAAACCCTTAACCTTTTGGTGACTACAACCTGGTGTTGGTGGTTATTTCCCTTGTCTCGTTGCAACACTGGCTCACGAGTGAATGTAGTCTTCTGATCTGGTCCATGATATTAAAACTGTTACGTAGCTTCAAACTCTAAAGAAGTTTTGTGCTCATATAGCAGTGAGGAAACCTGTTAAAGTTGGCGAGCCAGCCAGGAGCCAGTTCTTGCAGCGAGGGTAACTGTTAAAGAAACGGAGAAGGGAAATTAGTAAAACAAGAGAAATACGTTTTTGAAATTTTCAACTGTTACAATGGAAATCGTGAAGCGGGAAAACATCAACGTAGCAAATGCGCTCATAATCGAAGGCCTCACGTCGACTGAAGTAGACAATGAGTTAGAGGTGTATTTGCAGAGATATGGTTCAATTAACCGTAATCTGGTAATTGATGACCCAAATTCAGAATTTCACAAAAGTGTCATTGTAGAATATAATCATAACTCAGCAATACAAAGCTTGTGCCCTTTTTTACCCTTAACTTTGGGGAGTCTCTCTGACCCAGCTGTTACCTTCCGAGTGCGTGCCTTAGCTACTGTCTACACTCAGACTGCTAGCTGCACTGCCACTGAGGGGTACCTCGAAGAATTGAAGGCCATTGCTAAAGAGAGTGGTCGGCCTTTCCAAAGTGTGATTCAAGAGGAATTGGAGAAACTCAAAGAAACCCATTCCCTGAATCAAGCCCCAACAGAATCTCAAGATTTTGGCAGTGACTCCCAGAGTGCAGAGGCCATCGTCCCACCACCAATAAGTAGCTCCCAGACTCCCAACCTGACTCATTTAAAAGTGACAGAAACTCAAAGCTCAGAACCTAAAAACCCAACCAAGTATAAAACTACATTTGTGTCTCCCCCTTCTCCAGAAACCACCACTGATGATATTACTGTGACAACCTGCCCCGCTTTCCCCACAAATATGTTGGACCCACCCAGTGTCCAGAGAATGGTGGTCGAACACATAGTGAAAACAAGTGATGCTACGCTGTCACAGCAAACCTCAATCCGTCTGAGAGTTTTCTCAGGGAGGATTCCACGTCCCCCCAATGAACCTGATTTCGACACCTGGCAGGCAAGTGTCAACTTCTTGTTAAATGACCCATCCGTCTCTGACTTGCACAGAACACTAAAAATTCTAGACAGTCTCTTACCTTCAGCCGTTGACGTTGTAAAACATGTGCGCCCTCCAGCCCTACCTGCTGTGTATCTTGGGCTGCTAGAGTCCGTATACGGTTCTGTTGAGGATGGAGACGAGTTGTTGGCCAAACTCATGGGCACTCTACAGAATCAGAGTGAGAAACCATCAGACTATCTGCACCGCTTACAAGTCATTCTGAGTGCAGCAATCAGGCGAGGTGGCATAGCTTAAAGTGAACGTGATCGTTATCTTTTGAAACAATTCTGCAGAGGGTGTTGGGACAATCGTCTCATTGCTGACCTTCAGCTTGAAAAAAGAGAAATCCAACCACCCACTTTTGCCGAATTAGCAGTGCTTATTCGAACCCAAGAAGACAAACACGCCTCTAAAGAGGAACGGATGAGGAAGCATCTTGGGATGACAAAGCCCCATAATGCCTACCCCAAGTCACGGGCAGTCTCTAACCAATTGTCAGCCTGTTCATGTGAGGTGCCCAACTTTGATAACAATTCCGAAACTAGCCTCTTAAAGAAACAAGTTGCGGAAATCCTAGCTCAAGTTACTGCCTTAAAGCAGTCTCCTGATCAGAAGAGTCTAAAGAGTCATTCAGAAAAGACTGAGTTGACAGCTTTAAAGAAGACAGTGGAGGAATTATGCACTCAAGTAGCTGCAGTGAAAGCATCGGTCACCCAGGGACTGAACCAAAGCAATGCAGATGGTTCAGAAATTGCTAGGCTACAACGTCAGATTGCAGAGCTGCAAACTCAAAGTGCCAATCAGAAGATGCATTGAACTTCTTCCATGCAAAGACCGCACGAGACTGAGACAGACAGAAGGGCCAACTAAGAGCTAATAGACCACGACCTGGGTACTGTTTCCGGTGCGGAGAGGATGGCCATCTGGCTATCAACTGTGAAAGTGCCGGAAACCCTTCCAAAGTTGAGGAGAAACGACTTAAATTAAGAGAGCTGCAAAGCCAATGGGACTCTTTGTATGGAAGGCCTGCCCAGTCTTTAAACTGAAAGGGGTCTCTGTAGCAGGGAATATGGAGACCAAACGTTCAGACTGCCGCCCTGAATGTTACAAACCGATATGTGATGTGTGCAGCCATGGCGTACCGCCATTAAAACGCTCAATTTTGTGGTGCTGTTTGTACAAATTGTTTTGAGAAATGCACATACTTTGCAAATATTAAGGATGATTCGAGAAATGCACCAAAGTGACTGAGAAAAACTGTAAAATCAAAAGTTGTTTGTTAACATTAGTTAATGCACTGTGAACTACCAATGAACGACTGTATTTTCATTAACTAACATTAGCAAAGATTAATAAATAGACCTACTGTAATAAATGTATTGTTCATTGCATGCTCATGTTAGTTAATGCATTAGCTTACATTAATGAAATCTTATTGTATAGTGTTACCATATAGATGTATAAGCCTGGCTTCATTTATTTGCATCGTTACACGTGTCATATTATTAACATTTCACCAAAATCAAGTTCAAGCTTTTGACCAGCAATGTTTTTTTCCCGTCATTACCGCCACAACAGAGGTAGTACGGGCATCACATTTACATTTTCATGAACTTGCAGGTCATACAGTTTTTTTGTCACTATGTGGGCGCTCAGTTTTTTCTGTTATTTGGCCAAAGTATCATATTATAAAAGATTCAGCGCTTCGCACAAGCTATTTGGCTGTGACTTGACAACAAATGCTAGACTAAGATACACTTCTCCACTCCTCAAATACAAAAAAACTTTAGCCTTTATAAATATAGTGTTTCTTGAGTAAAGAAAACGCTGTACTTATTCAGTCAATAGTTCTTTATTTACCTTCAGACAGCAAACAAGCTGAGATGCTCTAAACTGCGCGCCGCACTTCATTCACGAGAAAGGCGGGATATGGCAAGCCGTTTTAACATTATTCTATAAGCCGCACTAGTATCTAATTTAACATTACTAGTACTTATTTTTTTAAATAGGGTGAATTGCCCTAAAGTGGGACACTGCCTTATGTGGACCACTTAAGGTCTAGTGTTTGTAGCTCCCCCATAAATACATGAATGCCAGTGAAACTATGGGTTAGCAAAGCTATGGTGTCATGTGATCAAAATCACATAACCTCTAAAATGTCCAGTCATATATGAAGGAGGAGCAATCATCAAACAGGAAGCACCTTTTATATAGACCACCCAAATGTCAGTGACATAGAGTTTTGACAAATTTGATTTTAAGGAGTATAAATTAATTTAAAACAAAACAATCCTTATACATTTTGGCCTAATGTGCTTATGAAATGTTTGTCCATCAAAAAACAGTATAACTTTGTATGTATAAACTATGTATTTTATATTTTAATACAATTTCTGAGTGTCCCACTCTAGGAGATATGGTTTCGTAAAGTGGGACAGTATGATTAGCCTAATGTGGGACAGCACTTCAGTCAGTCAAAAATGTGTGGTGGGGCATGGTTTGTGGGACAAAAATTGTTATTTACAGGGTTTTAGTGTTATGCAAAATTAGAATGCCGTTACTGCAGATGGGGTTATAGATGATGATAATGGTGTCTTGACATGCAAGAACTGCTTGTTTCTAGAGATGTAATGAGTTAACCTTTGCAGGTTGTTTTATTAAGGTAGGTCTAAGGTTTGTGCAGGCTGGAGGTTTTCAAAAAGATTGTCATGATTGTATGTGTTTGGTGTTTAGTAAAATAGAAAACATTAGACAAAATGGTCTTAAATGTTTTTAACAGCAGTTCACTGCACTCTCATGAATTCTGACTCAAGGGTTGAATGAATCTAGCCTAAAGTTTGTTCAAACTGTGGGTTGATATTTTTTTTGCAAGTTGCATTATTTTATATTTTGCCTTCAAATAGGCCTAGGCTATGCTGTTGTGGTTGTATGTGTTTGTTGTTAAGTAAAATGAACTAGAGAACCGTCAGAATTCTACATAACATTACATAGGCCTATGATAATAGTTGCTTAATGTATTTATAATAAATGCATCAAAACTACCATATTGTATTATTTTTCTGATGATGTTCAATTATCCATATTTTATCCACTATTAACCAAGAGAATTACTCACTTTTAAGATTTTACAATTCTACATTAACCAAGGTGATTTGGGCCTTTTATCATATAATTTTTTTAGTGTCCCACATTAGGAAACTGCAGATTTTCTCAGAAAGCTTGCACTTAGAGCACTAATATGACTATCATTTCTTTTATGAATGTGTTATCTGCATTTTCCCTTTTGATTTGATTAGGACACATCCTGAGGTTTATAAAATGGTATTGGGTGTGGATTTAATGTTTTGGCTACACATCGCAATATGTCACAGAATTCCGAAATGCAAAAAATGTCCCACATTAGGGCAATTCACCCTACTAGTATCTTTTCCATTAAGTACTAGTACTTATTCATTAACTACTAGTGCTTATTCTTTAGGTACTAGTGCTTATTCTTTAGGTACTAGTGTCTTTTGTAAAGTTACTAGTACTTATTCATTAGATACTAGTACTTAATCAGTAGATACTAGTGCTTATTTATTAGGTACTAGTACTTATTCATTAGATACTAGTACTTATTTATTAGGTACTAGTACTTATTCATTAGATACTAGTACTTATTGATTAAATACTAGTACTTATTTATTAGATACTAGTATTTATTTATTAGATACTAGTACTTATTCATTAGATACTAGTACTTATTTCAATAGGGACTAGTAACTATTATATTGTTACTAGTAACAAATTTACATTTTTTGCCATTGACTTCTATGGGGATCCATCATTGAGATATCAACTATTCAGTTTTGACTAGTAAGTATTCCACTAGTGACTAGTACTTAATTTTTATGTACTAGTAGCAGTGTTGGGCAGTAACTAGTTACTGTAACTTAGTTACTGTAATAATATTACTTTTTGCAGTAACTAGTAGTGTAACTAATTACTAATAAGATTTCAGTAATAATATTACAGTTACCATCCATAAAACAGCTTAGTTGCTTAGTTACTTTTGATGCCTCAACTCCGCTGATTTAAAATCCAACAATCAAATAATTCCTAGATTTATTTTAATAATTTTCACGACTCGCACATGCATGTGATGTCCCCAGTGCAGCAGGCAAGCTTGGAATATGGAAAAGCTTACATTCAGCAGATAGAAATATTGCATTATATTGATTTTGTCAGGAAAAAATATGATCTGAACACTGTTGTGTAAGTTGTGGCTTTACTTTACTCTGGCATTACATCCCTCTGATCAGCATGTGGTACATTATATTACTATAATTAAAAATATTTTTGGAAAATTAAACCGTTTCTTACAAACTTATGTGATTTCATAAAATACATAATGAAATATAATCGTATATGGGTAACGGAGAAATTACAATTAGCTTGAAGCTACACATGACAATTAATGAGATTAATACAACACTTCTACTTGAATGTCACTGTTAATCACTATTGAGTGATTGAGTAATAAATTCTGACTGCGATCCAATGTGGATTGGATTGGTCAAATGATGAGGCAGAAATATGTTAATGACATTCTAGAATCATTTTATGTGGAAGATACACAGTTACAACTTCTGTGGGGCGTCAAGAAAAAGTAATGTAACTAGTAGTGTAACTAATTACTGTTGCCAGAAAGTAATAAGTAAAGTAACAATATTACTTTTGAAAGGAGTAACTAGTAATGAGTAATATATTACATACTTTGAGTAACTAGCCCAACACTGACTAAAGTTATTCATTAGGTACTAGTACATATTTTTTAGATACTAGTACTCATTCATTAGATACTAGTACCTATTGTCACAATTCACTTGGAGCACGGAAACACAGAACGAGGAGATGAGGAATTCACAAACAGGAGTCTTTAATTATCCAAAGGAGAACATGGGAGACACATGAACACCAGGGATGACGTTTAAGGACCAACAAACACTAACTGAAAGGACTGGGGTTTTTAAAGACAGGGAAATCAGGGGAAAACAAGACACACCTGGAGCAAATTAACAATCAGACTGGGGAGAAACTGGGTCACAGAACACATGGGGAGCAAAAAACAACACAGTCCACAATCCTGACATATCGCCCCCCTCCCGGAAGGTGCGTCCTCGCACCGTTGTAACATCCAAAGGGGAGGGGTGGCTGGGAACTTGGGAGGCGGCTCAGGAGGAGGACGGACATCCGGGAGGGGGCCGGCAGACAGAGACCAGGGAGGCGACGAAGGAGGGAGGAGCCAGGGAAGAGACAGGAGGGACCCGGAGCAGGAGGCGCACAGCTGGACCCAGGCTACAGACGTGATGATGGCCCATGGTGGAGCCGACGGAGGGAGGAGCCATGTAGGAGGAATGGCCGCCGACTCCAGGGGGCTGACCAATGGCGGCGGAGCAAGTGGTGAAGGAGCCCGAGGCGGAGACGGAGAGCCAACGAGCCAGGGGGATGCCGAGGGTCCAGAGATCCGTGGTGGAGCCAGAGCGACTGAGGACCCAGGTGTAGCTGAAGGGAGGAAGGAGCCCAACAGAGCCGGTGGGACGAAGCGACGAGGCGCAGCCAGAGGAGAGGAGTCCTGAGGCGATGGCGGGTCGACCGGAGGGACGAGGGAGCCTGGTGGATCGATGGGTGACGGTGGAGGCGAGGGAGCTAGGAGCCGAGGTGGAGCCACTGGGTCTACGGGCAGAGGCGGAGTCCGGGCCTCGGAGGCTGGAGGCGGAGGTGAGGGATACTCCAGCCCCGGAGACGCTGGAGGATGGCAGACCCACGGGGCTCGCACCGTACAGCTGGGGGGCTGAGGGTGGGGGGGCTGCCAGACGACAGCGGTGGAGGAGGCAGGAGCGGGCGGGAGGGCGGGCATTTCAGAGGAGCGGGCACTGGAGGGCACTTTCGAGGAGCGGGCACTGGAGAATCTGAAGCCCCCTCAGGGCTGGACGGGACCAGCGGGGACGACGGAGAGAGGAGAGGGGGCATTTCGTACTCCAGCTCAGTCTCCCAGTCAATCAAATCAAACCTCTGGTGTGACTGTAAATGCAGACCTTGAGCAAAAACTCATCACCAATGACTTGTACATATGGGTACAGTCATTTTAGACACTTCCAAAACTGTTGCAACAGAGATGGAAATACAATTTTTAAATACATGAACTATGTTTTCATCTTTGTTGCCACAGTTTTGGAAGTGCCTTTTTTCTGTTCTAAAGAAGGGGGTGTCACAATACTTTTGTCTATATAGTGTATGTACAAGTCATTGGTGTTTGGTGATGAGTTTTTGGCTCAAGGTCTGCATTTACAGTCACACCAGAGGTGTTAAACTGGGATTAGGACTTGGTTTTATGCAGACCAGTGTTTGGTGATGAGTTTTTCAGAATCAGAATCAGAAAGAGCTTTATTGCCAAGTGTGTGTGCACACACAAGGAATTTGTCTTGGTGTTAGGAGCTTCCAGTACAGAAACAATACAGTACAAACAGACAACAGTGCAAACAGAGACAACATATAATTAAGGTAAAAATATACAAATAAAAATATACAGAAAGAAAAATGTCCATAGACAGAACTGTGAATGTGCATGTGTCCTATGTACAGATGAAGGTTTGATGAGTTATTTACAGATGTACAGTACCGGGGTGTGTTATGTGTTGTTCAGGTGGGATACGGCCTGGGGGAAAAAACTATTCTTGTGTCTGGCTGTTTTTGTGCTCAGTGATCTGTATCGCCGGCCAGAGGGCAGCAGTTCAAAAAGAGAGTGAGCTGGGTGTGAGGGGTCCAGAGTGACTTTCTTAGCCCTTTTCCTCACTCTGGAGGTGTAAAGTTCTTGGAGGCTGGGCAGAGGGGCACTGATAATCCTCTCAGCAGTCCTGACTGTCCGTTGTAGTCTTCTGATGTCTGTTTTGGTAGCTGAACCAAACCAAACAGTTATAGAAGAACAAAGGACAGACTCGATGATGGCAGAGTAGAACTGTATCAGCAGCTCCTGAGGCAGGTTGAACTTCCTTAGCTGGCGGAGGAAATACAGCCTCTGCTGGGCCTTTTTCGCGATAGAGTCAATGTGATTGTCCCACTTCAGGTCCTGAGAGATGGTGGTTCCCAGGAACCTGAATGACTCCACTGCAGTCACAGTGCTGTTCATGATGGTGAGTGGGGGGAGAGCAGGGGGGGTTCCTTCTGAAGTCTATCATCTCCACAGTTTTGAGATTGTTTAGCTCCAGGTTGTTAAGACTGCACCAGACAGCCAGCTGCTCAACCTCCTGTCTGTAAGCAGACTCGTCACCGTCCTTGATGAGGCCGATGACTGTAGTGTCATCTGCAAACTTCAGGAGCTTGACAGAAGGGTCCTTTGAAGTGCAGTCATTCGTGTAGAGGGAGAAGAGCAGTGGGGAGAGAACGCAACCCTGAGGGGCGCCAGTGCTGATGGTGAGAGTCCTGGATGTGAGTTTGCCCAGCCTCACTAGCTGCTGCCTGTCTGTCAGGAAGCTGGTGATCCACTGACAGATGGAGGTGGGCACAGAGAGCTGTGTCAGTTTGTCTGAGAGAAGGTCAGGCATGATGGTATTGAAGGCCGAGCTGAAGTCCACAAATAAGATCCTTGCGTAATTCCCAGGTTTGTCGAGGTGTTGCAGGATGTAATGCAGTCCCATATTGACAGCGTCATCCACAGACCTGTTTGCTCTGTAGGCAAACTGAAGAGGATCCAGCAAGGGTCTAGTGATGTCCTTCAGGTAGGCCAGGACCAGTCTCTCAAGTGACTTCATGACCACAGATGTGAGTGCGACAGGTCTGTAGTCATTAAGTCCAGTGATTTTGGGCTTTTTGGGGACGGGAATGATAGTGGAGCGTTTGAAGCAGCAGGGAACTTCACACAGCTCCAGAGATCTGTTGAAGATCTGTGTAAAGATGGGGGCCAGTTGGTCAGCACAGACTTTTAGACAGGCAGGTGAAATACCGTCTGGTCCTGAAGATTTCCTAGATTTCTGTTCTCTGAAGACCCGGTTCACATCCTCTACACAGACTTTAAACGCAGGTAGAGTGGTGGGGGAGGGAGGAAGCAGGTGAATGTGTGAAGAGCAGATCAGAGCGGGTGCTGGGTGTCAATCTGGCCTTTTCAAATCGACAGTAAAACACATTGAGATTGTCAGCCAGTTGTTGATTCTCCACAGACTGTGGGGGTGGTGTCTTGTACATGGTAATGTTCCTCAGACCAGTCCATACTGACGCCAGATCATTTGCTGAAAGTTCTTTCTTTAACTTCTCAGAGTAGTTCTTTTTAGCCACTCTGATCTCCTTTGTAAGTCTGTTCCTCGCCTGGTTATACAATATTTTATCCCCACTTCTGTAAGCGTCCTCTTTGGCCTGACGAAGCTGTTTGAGTTTTCCAGTAAACCACGGTTTATCATTATTGAATGATAAGAATGTCCTGGTGGGGATGCATATATCCTCACAGAAACTGATATATAAAGTTACAGTCTCTGTGAGCTCGTCCAGATCAGTGGCAGTAGCTTCAAAAACACTCTTTTAAAGCTTTTTTAAGCTTTTAAATCTTGCTCTGATTCATTAGTCCATCTTTTAACAGTTCTTAATACAGGCTTAGACGATTTAAATTTTTGCCTGTAGGTTGGTATGAGATGAACCAAACAGTGATCGGAGAGCCCCAGAGCTGCCCGTGGGACAGAGTGATATGCATCTTTAATTATTGTGTAACAGTGATCCAATATATTACTGTCTCTGGTGGGACATGTAACGTGCTGTCTGTATTTTGGCGGTTCGCGGGAGAGATTTGCCTTATTAAAATCTCCAAGAATGATTAAAAGAGAGTCCGGGTACCTTTGCTCCGTTTCAGATTTTTTTCGGCCAGCTGTTGCATCGCGGAGCTCACGCACACGTCCGGAGGCACGTACACATTCACGAGAATGAAAGAGGAAATCTCTCGGGGTGAATAGAACGGTTTACAGTTTATGAAGAGGGCCTCCAAATTAGGAGAACACATCTTCTTCAGAGTTGTTACATCTGAACACCAACCTTCATTTATGTAGAAACATAGTCCACCACCTCTCGTTTTCCCCGTTAGCTCCGTGATGCGATCTGATCTGAACAGCTGATAGCCCGGCAAATGAAGCGCGTTATCCGGGATGGTTTCACTCAGCCAGGTTTCAGTGAAGCACAATGCAGCAGAGTTTGAAAAGTCCTTGTTTGTGCGGGTGAGGAGTAGTAGTTCATCCGTTTTGTTAGGAAGGGATCGGAGATTCGCGTGACCTTTTGGCTCAAGGTCTGCATTTACAGTCACACTAGAGGTGTTAAACTGGGATTAGGACTTGGTTTTATGCAGACCAGTCAAGTTCTTCCACACTGACTGAATCAATCATTTCTTTTTGAACCTTGCCTTATACACATTGTCATGTTAGAATAGAAAAGGGTCCTGTCCAAACTGTTGCTATAATATTAGAAGCACACAATTTCCTAATATCATTATATGCTTTAACATTAAGATTTGTACTCATAGAAATTACTAAAGTAGTCAAACCTGTTCATTTGAAGGGGGTGTCCCAATACTTTTGGCAATATAATGTATATAAACAAATTGTTTTACCAAATTCTGCAGCCCTACAAGTACACTGTAAAACCTGACAAGTTACCGTAACTCAAACCGTTTGAGGAAACCGATTGCCTTAAACCATTTAAGTTTTAAAACTAATAAATATGAGTACTATAACTCATTTACATTGAGTTAATTCAACTTATTTTTTAGTGTTGGCTTAGTCAGTTATTAGAGTAAACTGAACTTAAACAGTTTAAGTTTATTCCACTCAGTTTGAATTCAGGTAACTAATTCTAACTAAGTCTTAACAACTTAAATTAAAAACTTGGCTACTTAAATGGTTTGAGGAAACCGATTGCCTTAAATGGTTTAAGTTCATCAAACTCAAAGCAATAAAGTTACATAAGACTAAGCAAAAACACTGGTACAAAGAAATCATGACAGAACAGGAGTGTTTCCTCAAGTATTTCACCAAATAAGTAACGAGCACTTTTTTTTTAGGCAAGTCGTGATGATTTGAGAAGGCTAAATTGATCAATCATAGGCTATGATCAGCTCACTGTCTGCCGCTGGCCGCTTGGTTGTTACTTAAAAAAAAAATACATTTAACGAACAAAAAGTGCTCCAAACGTTTTTATAAATTAACTTTATAAAAAACGAAACTAAATATAATCACTCTACCATTACATATGCCCCCCCTCCCCCCCAGAAGAAAACTGTGCGTACACTCGGAAGAAATCCTGCAGGCGCCCCTGAAGGGAACCGTGTTTTCTAACATATTTAATATGGGCTGGCGACGTGTTTAATTCTTGACAGAGGGCGACATCACAAACTTGCTCAATAAACAGATCACCTAGCTAAACTTGTGAATTTGACATAGCATACAGCGATTGCTGCTTCACTCATTCCAGGAGGCCCATCAGGGTGAGGGAGAAAGCCAAACAAGGACTTCCCCTCCCGATGCTTTCAACTCCAACTCCCGCAACACAGAAATTATTTTATCTGGATCATTCTGCTCAATATCTGAACAATACCTAACATCTTCCCTTGCCTCCCCCTCTAAATGGTCAAACAAGAAGAAAGTCTTGTCAGAGGTGGTGGGCCTGCGTGCTCTTTGGCCTCCTCAATCCACTCATCAATACTCAGGCCAACCCTACCATTGAATTATTGACATTTCCTGTCTTGTGGTACAAAAACAAAATGGTGATGGTAACAGAAGGACTAAGAACAATAGGAGGCACATTACTAGGGCCGGGTAGTGCAGGTAAGCATTCCTGATGCAACCTCTCATTCTCTTAGGTTTTATTTGATCAGATTTTGGTTTTATCAACTAGCTAGTCAAATGTGTTCATATGACAATATAAATGTTGGCGATGATATAAAGTGTAAATCGATTGAACTTTTTCTATATAATTCATATATCATCATGTTATGCAAACATATCTGTGGAGCTTCTAGTGGGCAGGAGCTATTGACACGTCAGAACGATAAATAAACATGGATAAATGAGTAATAATCAGCTTTCTGTGTGTCTGTGCCCCAAAACAAAGATAACTATAATGCTAATAATAAAGAAACATTTTTTTAAATTGTTCTAAGGGCATACTCACACTAGGCACAGCTGCCTTGTACTAAAGCCCAAGCGCAATTGTCCTTTCTCTAACAGACAGATATCACAGGATTATTACAGAGGCAGCTGAGGATAATGGTGGAATTTGCAGCTTTACACGCAAACTACAATACCTGTTCATCAATAAGATGAGAACCAGACCCATTGTAAATCTAAATGTACTCGAATTAAATTAATTGAAAAGTGTGATATCCAAGTAGTTTATAAAGATTTTTGCTGTCATAATGATAACAATAGCGCATACAAAAATAGTACATTAAAGGTGGGGTAAACGATTTCTGGAAGCCAATGTTGATATTTGAAATAACCAAAACAAACACGCCCCTACCCTTATAGGGTCTCGCCCCTATTTTGGTAGCTCCGCCCCGCACATACGTAGCCTATGCAACCCATGCAATGATTAGTTCTGTGAAACAAAGCAAAACCAATGTTACACCGTGTCTACACTGGACGCGAGCGGCGCCACAAAATACTATAGAAGTCATAATAATCAGTGATGCTGGATACACTGGATGCTGCGCGGCGCAACAAATCCCCAACAGAAAACTGCTGCCGCGTTCTGTTTATGACATGCTGACACAAATTTCAAATGATTTTCAACAGTCGCTTTATCGCATCCAGTGTAGGCAGACTTTAGCTGTTGCGGCGCAGCGCGTCCGGTGTAGACACAGTGTTACTCACCTATCGAGAAGAAACAAAGCAACCTCGGTGTCCGATCGTAGGCCTTCCGCTCCTTGAGTTCTCTCCAGCGCTGGAAAGCTGATCCAATATTTACACGGGTCCTACTTCTTGCCTTATCATTCCGCAGACGTTTTCTGCTTTTGTTTTTTATCCACCATCTCTTTCTGTCACTCGGCTTGGCTGTTCACTGAACGCTCTCTCCTCCACATCATGAGTAGACATGCCCCTTACTGCTAATTGGCTACAAGTTTGTTTTGGTACTCGGCCCCGACTCTAAAGCGTTTTCTAAAGCGTTTTTGAAAAATTACATACCCCACCTTTAACTGTTCCATGCCACTTCTTCAAGCAGGCCAGGGCATAGTTAAACGAACCGCACTGGACACAGTATAGAGCAGTCACACTTGTGAAATGAACTGGACTTTGGGGGTCAATCGCGCTCAAGCATGGATCAGAGCCCCTAGTGTGAGTACATCCTAAATCTAAGTGAATAGAAGATAGCACACCACAACTACAACCATAACAGCACAAAAAATTATGAATGATGAAAACACTGACAGCCAATCGGAATCATTTCTGCTTTAAAGAGCTTGAGCATTTAGTGACAGATGACACAACTGCTATGTATACTTAGAATACACTAATATAGTTACCTTTTGTCAGGGTTCTGTTGTGTGTGTCATGTGTTCCTGCCTCATGTGTCCAGATTTGGTTTGTTTCCTGTCCTCGTTAAGTGTCATTATGAGTTAATCCTTGTCCAGCCGTGTTTGTCTAATTATCTATGATTTACCTGTGTATTTATAGTCCTGTCTGTTCAGTTTGATTTCGTCTGGTCCACTCGTTACCCCCGGTGTTTCTGTGAGTCTGCCCTGCCTTGATGTCTTCATTAAAGAATGTTATTTGAGTTTACGTCCTCGTCTGCCTGTCCTTGTTCCTCCCTCGTGGGTGCACCATGACAGAAGACCAGACCTAACCGTAAGCGGCGCCCCTTCACCTCGTTTTGTTTTCTGTTTTTTGAAAAGTTTTTATTTTGTTCCAGTCTGTTTGTTTGTGTCTGTCCCGCGGCATGGAAGTCGCCGCTCGTTATTCCCGCCATAGCCCACTGTAGTTGGCGTGGGAGTTCGGTGGGATCGCCGCGAGTGCCACGAGTCCACTGGCCACGAGCCCGCCGATCGCGGGAGATATCCGCCGCCGGCGGTGGCTCTCCCAAGCCCGCCGGCGGGTTGCCTTGGTTCCCGGGTTGCTGCTCCCCCAGGCTTTGCGGGAGATCACGCCACCGGCCCGCCTCTGACTCAATGCCCACCGGATCGCCGCTGACTCAAGCCCGCCGGATTGCCGCTGACTCAAGCCCACCGGATCGGCGCTGACTCATGCCCGCTGGCCGCCGCTTACCCTAGCCCCGTGGAGAGTCCACATGTCATGGCCAGGAGTGCCGTGTGTCTGTTTTGTTGTGCCCACAGGAACATTTTAAAGAACCATGTCTTGTCTTGTCCATGGAGACTCGTCTGGGGCAGGCGGCTCCTCTTGTTGTGGCCATGGAGGCCATTCTAGCCGCCTGCCCCCATGTCGTAGATGTGGAAGCGGTTGCTGAGGGACCCTGTGAGGGCCCCTGATGTCATGCCCAGAGGAAGCCTCAGCTTCCAAGCCAGCCCAGGAGGACTTCTGGTTCCTGTGGGATGTCCTGTTTGTCTGGCCCTGGAGTCTTGTCATGTACTGTTCTGTGTGTCTAGCCCCGGAGGGCTCCTGATACCCCCTGACTTCCCCAGGGATTTTTTTTTTTTGGGGGGGGTAGAAGGGGTTCCGGCTGTAGGGGCCGGGCCGAGGGGACCGAGGCCAAGGCCCCCGAAGACCATCTGCCATGGCCTCCAGAGCTCCCAGCTCCGCCATGGCCTCCTGAGCTCCCTGCACCGCCATGGCCTCCTGAGCTCCCTGCACCGCCATGGCTTCCAGAGCTCCCAGCTCCGCCATGGTCCCTGTCTGTCTGTTCCACTCTGGAGGTCCCCGTCCTGTGTTCCTGTCCGTGTTTGTCCTGAGGGGCCTCCAGAGCGCCCACCCCCCCTCCCCGATGGAACTGTTAAGGCTCGGGACGAGCCTTCCGGGAGGGGGGAGTTATGTCAAGGTTTATGTTGTGTGTCATGTGTTCCCGCCTCATGTGTCCAGATTTGGTTTGTTTCCTGTCCTCGTTAAGTGTCATTATGAGTTAATCCTTTTCCAGCCGTGTTTGTCTAATTATCTATGATTTACCTGTGTATTTATAGTCCTGTCTGTTCAGTTTGATTTAATCTGGTCCACTCGTTACCCCCGGTGTTTCTGTGAGTCTGCCCTGCCTTGTCCTGCCTTGATGTCTTCATTAAACAATGTTATTTGATTTTACATCCTCGTCTGCCTGTCCTTGTTCCTCCCTCGTGTTTGCACCGTGACACCTTTTATAATTATTGTTCTTGATGTAAACAGGTCTTAATAGTGTTACTTCACTGGATGGCCAATTTCAAATGTATTTTATGTTTACAAAATACTGTATTTGTATTTAAATACATTTTCCCACACAGTATTTTGTATTTGTATTTAAATACATTTTTAAACACAGTATTTTGTATTTTTATTTTAAATACATTTTGATGTATTTGTGCCCATCTTTGTCTACAACAATACATCTGTTTCACTTTAAATACTTTTCAGCTACTATAACTTAAGTCTTTGGGAAAAACAGTTATTATACATCTGAAATGGATGCAGTCACCACATAACTAATGTCTATATTGTCAAAAATGTACAGTAGTCACAGGGATTTCAAATCAATGGATTTATTAAATACAAAATAGAACACATTCAGTTCAGGTTAATACAGTTACATATAGCCAAAAATGTAAATACACAAAAGTACAAAAAAATAAACAAACAAAAAGCAAACAAAGCAATGTAAGATTAGGATTTCATCATGTGAAAGTTGATGTGTGTGAAAGTCTTATCTGTAGTACATCAATGTCCAAATACTGTCCATAGCTGAAGTTGGCTGATAGCAAATGAATAATCCAACCTCTTGTATGAAAACTTGTGTAATGAATTTAATTCCTTTTACATTGTTTAATTTAGCTCTTTGGTTTAAGCTTTATTTTAGCTTTAGGGAATCTTAAAGTCTGATATCGATATGATCAATTGGTATTAATCAACACGTCCAACTTATACCTTATTTAACAATCGTCCAGCGAGTTGTTAGATTTCAGTATATCTGAGAAATTCTGTTTATTCTCGTGGCCACGATATAATAATACAGAATTATTTAAATAACCGTATGACAGTTATTAGCATAGGTAACGTTATCTGAGCGAAGTTTGATTTGAATATTACACAACAAAACACAGAACACTTCTCTATAAATCAGATGAGTTTATTTGCTATCTTACTACAATACATGAACTAAGCTAAATAACATAAAACAAAATAAATACATACACACACATAGGCAATGAATTTAATTGAGAATGATTACAATCTAGCACTGTTCTGCTATTTCCACATGATTTTACCTGTGTCGATCATCAAGAGGAGAACTCTCTTAATTTTACTTTAGAGATAGATACCCCACGATTCAGCAGAATAAAGGTTGTTTGATACCTGCTTTTAAGTTGAAATGATCGCTGTGGCTCGAGGGAACCCTGCGTGTCGTTGCGTGACGTCACTCTGGGGATGTCCTTCTGTTGTTGCTTGGTTGCTCTGGGGTTGTTTGGCGCTCTTGAGTTCTTTTCGCGTAGCTTCAGGCTTTCGAGGGTTTCTTCAGAGATTTGACTGAGTGTTGGCTCAATGTTCGAGACTCGGCCAGATGTTAAGGCTAAGAGCTCTTTTGGAGCAGCTCCAAGAAGCGCGATTTTCAAGCAGAGCAGCAGAGCAGGGAGACGAGAGTGGGGGATCCTCTTTTTAGATGGACTGACGTCAGGGCGTCCACCAGCGCTCTTCCAATGAAAGGGTTCCTGTAGACGGAGCTCCGCCTACACGGCTCATTTTCCGTGCCGTAAATCCTCTCGTCTAGTTGCTTTAATCTCATGAGGAAAATATCTTAACACATCCTGTATGCATTGTAATCATACATTAATATAATAAGAGTTAACTTTCGTTTACACCAACTTGTTGCATTTATCGTGGCCGTTAAAATGAAACCAAATTCAGCATATTTCCTACACGTTAGTTTTCCTGCTAAGACCAGGGGTCCTACCCAGTCTATTTGGAGGTCCGACCAGGGGAAAGTCATTCCTTTCCTTTGCAGTGGGGCTCAGTGGTTTGGGTTTGCCGGTTAAAATTGGCAACACACCAGGCATCCTTTTACGTATTCCGCCACGTCTTGCTGCATGCCAGGCCAGTATGCTACTTGCTTGAGTGTTTCATAGGTGGCCTTGGCGCCGTGGTGTCCTGCGCATGGTGCATCGTGGGCGTGTGTCAGCATCATCCCCCTTTGGCTGTGAGGGACTACGAGCTTTGGCGTAGTTAGGGGCTCAGGGACATACGTGAGCACACCGTCTCTCAGATGCAGCATTGCTTGATTGAGTGGAGCGTGCGGAGCTCGGAGGAAGCAGCTAGGTCGGAGGTGGAAATAGGATGATTTAAGGGGTCGGAAATGTGAGCTGTCATAGTTCGCAGTGTTTGATCCGCATTTTGGAGTGTAAGAAGATCGTTAGCAGCGAACTGAGGTGAAATGGCAATGTGGGAGGAGGTGGTGTTTTGTACGCCAGTGGCGTGTTGGCGGCGGGTTATGGCCGCTACTGAAGGGTTGGGAGGGAGGGCTTGAAATGTCCAGGACTCTCCGTGTAATGCACCTGCTTTGGTGAGGGCATCGGTTTGGTCATTTAAGTCTTTGTCTTGTCCTGGTTGACGTGAATGACCTCAAACCTTTTTCCAATAAATGATAATGTCATGTTCAGTGACAATGGCATCGCCTGCTTAGAAGAGTTCCTGGTGTTTGACAGGCTTGTTGTTAGCTGTCTTGAATCCATTCTGTTTCCATCCAGCTAAATGGCATGTGAAGCTTAGACGGGCGTAGTTTGAATCGGTACAGATGAGGAGTTCTTTGATGTTGTGGGATGCCGCCATCTGAAGTGTGATGAGGATGGCTGCTATTTCAGCATATTGCGATGAGCGAGGGCCTAAGTTGAATTGCTGCGGTGGGCAGGGGTCGTTGTTGAGCCAGACCACTCCCGCTCCAGCTTGTAAATTGCCCTTGTGGTTGTAGGAGCAGCTGTCGACATATGCTGTGGGCATTCCTTCACATACATTCTCCTCGAAGTACCTGTGATTCGTCAGTTGAGGTTGTGGCGGTTCTTTAGGTTCCGCTGGAGTATGCAGCGTGTCCGTTGAACAGTTTTGGCAGGCTGCTAGCCCGTTTCCAAGTGAGGATTTGTAGTTTTGGGCATATCTTGCCTCGACGTCCCGTCCTTGGAGTGTCATTAGCCAGGTAGCTATGCGTGCCTTGGTCACCACGCCATCTCTGATGCGTTGACTGTTTAGGAAGGTGACCGGCTGATGACAAGTCTCGATGATGACTTTCTGTGCACTGATGTAATTAGAGAAACGCTGGATAGCCCACACAGTGCAAAGCAAAGCCTTTTCGCAGTTTGAGTACTTGCATTCTGGGGGAAGCAGCGTTTTGCTGGCATAAGCGACCACTCGTTTGTCTTTGTCATGGAGCTGGTATAGGCCTGCGCTGAGGCACTGATTGGAGAATCCAGCGTCCAGATAGAATTCTTTTCCTGGGTCTGGGTAGGCAAGGCACGGAGCAGAGCACAGGCGCTGTTTGAGCTGGCCCATTGCTGTGTCCTGTGTTTCCGTCCAAACGAAGGGTTCATCCTTTTTCAGGAGGGAAGTTAGTGGTCGTGCGATGTCAGCGTAGTTTTCGATGAACTGTCGTGAATAATTGCACACTCCCAGAAAGCTTCGCAGCTCAGAGATGTTAGTCGGCGTCTTTATGCTTTGGATTGCTTGGGTGCGGTTAGACTGTGGCTCGATGCCGTTTCTTCCGACAAGCAATCCGACATAGTTCACCTTGGTTTTGCACCACTGTCCTTTGTGAAGGGAGATTTTGGCTCCTGCCGTTGTCAGCTGGTTTAGGACGTGATTGATCTCTTTGAGGTGGTCTTCCACACTTGAGCTTTTCATCAAAACGTCATCTACATAGACAAGGTTGCCTCTGGCTCTGGCGTCAGGGCATGCTTTGTTCAGGAATATGTTGAATTCTGCTGGTGAGTTGGCATAGCCGAAGGGACACCGTGTGAAGGTGTACTGTCGATTGCCAAAGGTGAATGCCAGCTTGTGTTGGTCATCGGGATGGACAGGGATTGTCCAGAACCCGGAGGCGTTCAATTTCTTGATCCAACTGTGTCATAGGCCTTCGTGACAATGGTACTTGCTGATTCAACTTGCGATAGTCGATGGTGGGCCGCCATTTGCCGTTGGGTTTTAGGACTGGTCATATCGGGGCAGAGTATGTGCTGTTACAGGGCCGGATGACCCCCTTTTCCAGCATGGAGTCAACAATCTCTTGCACTGGCTCGTATGACGCTATTGGAATCTTGTACTGTCGCACAAATGTGGGTGGCGAATTTGGGTTTGTTGGGATGCGCACAGTGTGGATGTTTGTCAGTCCACAATCCAGGGAATCCTTTGCGAAAGAGTCCTTGTATTTGTGCAGAACCTCTTTGAGTCCTTGGCGATCCGCTTCATTGTGGAGGGCATCCGCCTCACTCAGGATCTGTTGAATTTGTGCGTTGAACCCGGCGTAGGGTTCTTCTGCAGTGAGGTCATTTGAGGGGCTTTGGGCCCCGATGGTCACCTGTGTAGGTGGTTCTGTCGCAGGCTGTGTTGAGACAGCATAGACAGCGAGATGAGTGTCATCTGTTAGTTCTGACCGGCAGATGCTTTCTCTGGACACCGGCAGAATGGATGTGATGGCAATCACTTCATGGGGTTTTGTGAACATTACGGTGTCATAGTATTCGTCTGACATTAGCTGTGTGGGTATAGGGCCTATGACAGGTACCATCAGTTCAAAGTCGTGGAACGCCTGGCTGATGAGCCATCCCAGGTGATTGGCTTTGGGAACGTGGATGTCTTGGGCTGTACAGTTGTTGAACAACACATACACAGCACGAGATGACACTTCAATGAGAGGTGTGGCTTCCAGAGTCAGTCCGAGTTTTAGGCAGGTCCTGGAAGGTTGGAAGAAGCCTAGCTTACTGTTGAGAGTTTGGCCAGGTCGCATGTTGAGGCGGACGCTGACACTCTTGCTGTAGGCAGGTATTGTGGCTTCTTGCTCCGTGATCATAGCACATGCGTCTGGCATGGTTTGACCGGATTGGAGGTTCTTGAGGTTGACTGACGTTGTCAGTTGGTGTGACAGGGGAGCCCATATGATGTCGTTTACGGTATCAATGCAAGCATTGAGCCGGACCAGGATATCCGCTCCAATGTAGATGTCATGCGGCAGGTCTGAGACAACGAGGAAGTAGTGAGTTAGCTGTCTGTTGTTCCATCGTATGTCCAGAGCGCAGATGATCTTGGAGGTGGCCATGTTTGTCGACCAGGGACTGAGAGGGAAGCGGCTGTGCTTAGCGACATGTGGTAGACACTGATGTCTTTGCTTCAATGTTTTGAATAGCTTCAGGCTGATGGCTGAGTTCTCTGCCCATAGGGCTAGTGCCGTGTCGGACACTGATGTGCCTTGGACATCTATTGCAGTCATGATTCGAAGGGGGCCTGCATTTGATTCAGGCTCCTGCAGTGAGCAGAGGAGAGGGTCCTTGTCCTTGCTGTTTGTGCTTGGTCCAGATCCTGGCTTTGCTACTGCATCATCGATCAGTGACTTAGGCACGGTGTCGGTGACTTGACACTGCGACTCGTTGGAGTCTAACGCCTGGCAAGGCAGAGGTTCACGGACTTGTGTCCACATCTTTAGGTGCTTGAAGTCTATTAGAGGTTCGAAGCGATTAAGCAGATCTTTCCCAATGAGGAGTGGATACGTTTTAAGTGGTGAAACGTATACGGGATGGACGAGGTCCATCGATCCTACCGTTAGGTGAATTGGGGCCACATGTTTTAGTTGTAGGCCCGTGTGGGAGTATGCTTGAAGGTTTAGTTCACACCTTTGGAGTTTGAGGGTTCTGTTAGTCCTCTTTGATCTTTCTTGGATTTCCTCCAGGAGTTCGGTAGACATTAGAGTAATGTCGGCTCCCGTATCGAGGAGCGCTTCGACTCTGATGTGTCGTTCGATGATGATGGAGAGGTAGAATTTTCTGGCTATACCTTTCTCAATGAGATCGCCCAGGAGTTGAGGAGTTTGGGAGGAAACAGTTAGGATATCAGGGCTGATGTGGCGTTCTTCGGAGGAGTGGCAGATGACCAAGACAGCACTTTCAGGAACTTGATGGGTTTCGTCAGCAGGTGTTTGTTGGACGCTGCTGCAATTTGGAGCATTAGGTGTTGAGTTAGTGTCTAACTCTGTTGCTGGGTTTTCAGGTGGG
Organism: Schizothorax lantsangensis; assembly: GCA_027422415.1. NCBI lineage: Eukaryota > Metazoa > Chordata > Actinopteri > Cypriniformes > Cyprinidae > Schizothorax > Schizothorax lantsangensis. The sequence goes on from CM049841.1 coordinate 29,710,239, forward strand.
GTTTCGTGTCCATCTGAAGTTAGTGTGATTACGGTTCTCTGAGAGTGAGGTGAAGGAGTGCTGTTCTCCGTGGCTGGTTGTGTCAACTGGTCGCTGCCATCTCGTCCGGCCGCTAGTCAGGCTGAATCTGGTTTCTCTTTCTTTTCCCATTTCCGATCTTCCTCCTTCCGTTGGAATAATTCTTAGAGAGAATTATTCCGGAAATGCTGTAGGTGACGTCAGACGCTGGAGACTTGGCGGAAAAACTGAATGAACAACGAGGACAGCGAGGAAAATTTAGAAACTCTTCAGGAATACATCGACTGGTGCTTCGACGTTATAGTCATGAAGAAAAAACAAAATGCATGTTCTCCAGCCAAAAGCGAGACACCGTCTTCCAAAAGAAGTCGCCCAGCAGACTCGCCTGAAACAACATCGCCGACGGGTAAAAGCTTTACCGACATCCTGGATTCAATCGACAAGCGGTTGTCCAGCTTCGACGCGAGGTTGTCCCTGGTCGAGATCCTGCACCGTGAATTTAAATCCCTGAGGGAATCACTGGAATTCAGCCAGCAGCAGGTGGAAACACTCGCTGCTGAAAACGCATCTCTACGGGACTCGGTCAAATCTCTAACTGAAAATATGACCCATCTAAGTGAAGAAAATAAAAAAATAAAAGAGACTGTCATCGATCTCCAGGCCCGTAGCATGAGAGATAACCTGGTGTTTTCAGGCATCCCGGAATCTGCCGAAGAGGACCCAGAAGCTACGGTTAAAACCTTTATCAAGACATACCTGAAGCTTCCGGAAGACACCGTGGAAAACATCTGCTTCGAAAGAGTCCATCGGATGGGAGCGAAGAAACCTGGAGCCCCGAGGCCGCGTCCTATTGTGGCCAAATTCGGATACTTCAAGCAGAAAGAGCAGGTGAAGAGTCGCGGCAGGGAGCTGAAAGGAACAGACTTCGGCGTAAACGACCAGTTCCCCAAAGAAATCCTGGAGCGACGCAAAATTCTGTTCCCAATCCGACGCAGTCTTATCCAAAAGGGCTCCCGAGCTGTCATCGCAGTGGACCGGCTCTACGTGGACGGGCTACTCTACCGCAACCTCCGTACCACTCCGTGGTTATATTAACACCACTCCAGATAAGAATCCGTTATATTTTTCTTTTTCTTTTCCTCTTTCCTCGCTTGTTCTTCCATTTACCTCTAACTATTTATGTCATTTCGATAATTTAATACGATATCATAACAAACACGTACAGTCAGTCTCCGCAGCGTTTAAATGATTTTGCAATGTTTTCGTTTCTGTCAAGTTTTTACTTTCATCCCTCTATGCTTGCTTCTTTGTATGTCTTTCTTACTTCCAACTCCTTTCACGGCACCGATCACCTGCTTTACTACACATATAAACACAACACCCTATATCACACATCTGCATGGCACGACCATGTACATATACACTCAGCATTAACGCAACCACTCAGACCTTACAGCGCACACAGACATGAAGGACATACTCGCATACAAGCGCGTACACGCCCGCTCATACAGTATCTTATTCATTTGAGCATCACACGCAGCGAGCAGCATTAGCTACACACACACATCTATGGGTGCATTAAGGTTTGTCACATGGAATGTGAATGGAGCTGGCTCCAGAGAAAAGAAGTTAAAAATATTTAGCCAGCTTAAAAAACTACAAGCAGACGTTGTTTTATTACAAGAGACTCATAGTCCTGCCACAGCTACAGATCAACTTAAAACAACTGAGTTTCCTAATGTGTTCTCAGCCTGCTATAACTCTAGGCAAAGGGGGGTAGCAATTTTAATACATAAAAATGTTAATTTCACAGTACTCAACACAGTTATAGATCCAGAAGGTAGATTTCTAATCATTAAATTATCTATATTTGACAAAAAGTTATGTATTGTTAGTATATATGGTCCAAATGTTGATGACCCCTCTTTCTTTCACGTTTTTTTACCGCACTCTCTGAACAACTAGATTGTGCACTTGTTATTGGGGGAGACCTCAACTTTGGACTAAATAAAGAAATGGACAGGCTAAGTACAGCTGGAACTCAGCGCAATTGGGAATCCACAAATATAGTTAAACAGTACATGAGCGACTATGGACTTTGCGATGCATGGCGTTCTTTCCACACCAACAGTAGGGAATTTACTTTCTTCTCACATGTCCATCACTCTTACTCTCGTCTGGATTATTTCCTAGTCAGCAGCTCACTGCTGAGTGACATTTCAGACACAGAGATACACCCTATAGCTGTCAGCGATCATGCTGCTGTTTCTTTAACTCTAGTAAATAAGAAGACCACTCCACCAAGTAATAACTGGAGATTCAATACATCATTGCTTAAAGACGACGATTTTATTAAATATTTTAAAGAAGAGTGGGCTTTATATTTAGACTATAATGACCTGCCTGGAACATCAGCATCTGTTCTCTGGGAAGCAGGCAAAGCTGTGATGAGAGGTAGAATAATCTCATTCTCATCGCATAAAAAGAAAAGAGAAAATAAATGTATTCAGGAATTAGAAGAAACCATAAAAACTTTAGAAGAATCCTACGTATCCTCCCAGGAACAGGAAATGCTGAAAAAAATATGTAAAGCAAAACTAGAATTAAATGAAATTATTAATAAAAAAACTAAATTCTTAGCACAAAGACTTCTGGAAAGAATTTGAATATGGTAACAAATCAGGTCAATTCCTAGCGAACCAGTTAAAAAAATTAAAGAAAAAACAACTATATGTGCTGTTAAAGATTTAACTGGGGATACAGTATATGACCCTGAAAGAATAAACAACACTTTCAGAGATTTTTACGAATCTTTATATTCTCCACAGATAAACCCATCTAAAGACGAAATTGACCAATTTCTTGATAATATAACTCTTCCGAAATTAACAGACAATCAAGCGATGGCATTGGATTCTCCACTGACATCAGATGAACTTCAGGAAGCTTTGAACAGTATGCCCAATAAAAAGGCTCCAGGTCCAGATGGCTTTCAAGCAGAATTCTATAAAGAATTCTGGGCTATTCTGGCACCAACATTCTACAGAATGTTGCAGGAAACCAAAGAAAATGGCAGACTTCCACCAAATATGAATTCTGCCAACATTAGTCTCTTACTAAAACCAGGCAAAGACCCTGTATTGCCTACTAGCTATCGTCCAATATCCCTTATTAATGTGGACACTAAAATAATCTGCAAAGCAATCTCAAAAAGAATAGAGAAGATAACCCCTCTCATAATTCATTCCGACCAAACTGGTTTCATAAAAGGGAGGCACTCCTCAACAAATACACGTAGGTTACTTAACTTGATAGACTATTCATGCAATAGAAACCTTCAAATTACAATATTGTCTCTAGATGCAGAAAAAGCTTTTGATAGGGTTAACTGGAATTTTCTATTTGCAACTTTACACAAATTTGGTTTTGGAAACTCTTTCATAAACTGGTTAAAAATATTATATAACTCTCCAACAGCATGTGTCAGGACAAATGCCCAAACGTCCTCTAGCTTCTATCTTAAGAGGGGCACCAGGCAGGGATGCCCCCTCTCCCCCTCACTGTTTGCAATTTTTATTGAACCACTAGCAGCAGCAATTAGACAGGCAACAGTGATTAAAGGCATTAAATGCAAGAATGTAGAACATAAAGTTAGTCTTTACGCAGATGATGTGTTACTTTTTCTTCAACATTCACAAACCACTCTCTCTGAGGTAATTACATTAATAAACTCTTTCTCAAGAGTCTCAGATTATTCAATAAACTGGTTAAAATCAACAGTTCTTCCAATTAATTGCTCCTTCCAGAATTCTTCCACTCCACTGCAATCTGGAAATATTAAATATTTATTAATGTTTCTCCTAAGCTGGCAGATTTGATTAAATTAAACCACATCCCACTTTTAAAGAAGGTAGAAGATGATCTAACCAGATGGAGGTCTCTACCCATATCACTCATGGGAAGAGTCGCCTCAATAAAAATGATGGTTTTGCCAAGAATTAATTATTTATTTGCAATGATCCCGAGCAAACCACCACCTGACTGGTTTAGATCTCTGGACTCCTCCATCTCTAAATTCCTTTGGAAAGGTAAACCCCCGCGTATTAGCTTAAAAACGCTGCAAAAGACCAAGGATAAAGGAGGACTAGATCTACCTAACTTTTACCACTATTTCTTAGCCAATAGGCTTCAACACATTTCAGGGTGGTTAAAACACACCCTCTTAGATGAGCCTTGGCTAGATGTAGAACAGGCATTATGCAATAATATAGAGATTTCGGATCTGCCATTCATTAGCTCGATCAGTAAACGACACGTATGCTTTAAAAGCATCAGTATCAGCTCTTCTCTGACAGCATGGTGGGAGTTTCTAAAAATGACGGAGTCTTCACTAATCCCATGCAAACGTACCCCCATCTGGAACAATCCTGACATATTGCTAAACAACAATATGATAAACTTCACAGATTGGAGTTGTAAAGGTATTAAATACCTGGAACATATATTCGAAGGGACAGACTTTATTCCCTTTGACAAATTAATTAAACAATATGGGATTAATAAGAACAGATTTTTAGAATATCAACAAATTAAATCTATTGTAAAAAGGAAATTTAAGTCTAATCATATCAATTTACAAATACCACCAAGTGTGTCAGATTTTCTTAATCTCAAAACCCCCAAATTAATGTCTAAAATATACAGGGCACTTTCCAAAATAGATGAATCAGTATCACTTCCTATTGCAAAATGGGAAGCAGATCTATCAGTAAGCTGGGACCATAATTTCTGGTCTCAGATATGTTTAAAAACCTTTGAACTGATTAGAAATCCTGGATTACAATTAATACAATACAAAATCCTGCATAGACACAGGTCATCGGATGTTCAGGATGGGTTTTACAGCTTCTAACAACTGCTCACACTGTAAAGGCAATACACCTGACAATTACATCCACGCTCTATGGTTCTGTCCACCTGTTCAGAGGTACTGGTACAGGATTTGTGAAGACTTATCAAAGTGTCTTAAATGCTCTATTCCAGCCTCTCCTTTAGTCTGCTTGTTGGGCGACCTAGATGGTGTCACTACAGAAGATAACACAATCCACATGGCTTTCACTGCCCTATGCATTGCTAAGAAGACTGTCCTCATGAACTGGAAAAATAAAAATAATCTTAATATCAACCAATATAGAGATTATTTGTGGGATTATATTAGCCTTGAAACAGCTTCTGCTGACACATTAGATCAATCTCTCTGGGCTCCTTTGATCAGCTCCATCACCTAGTGTGGGTGGGGGTCCCGATTCTGTCCGGCTGTGGTTTTTGTTGTTGGCGTGGGGTGGCAATATGGGCCTGGGGCATCTGGGGGTTCCCTGGGGGTGGGTTTCTTGGGGGGTTCGGCGCTGGGGCTGCGGCCTTGGCCTGGATGGGGTATTGGTGACTCTTGGATGCTGTTTCTCTGGCGGCGGCATGCGGCGCTGCTGGGGATGCCTGTGCCGGCGGACGTAGGTTGCCAGCCTGGCGGCCGCACTGTTCCGGGGTTGGTCCGGGGGGGGTTTGGGGATCTGGGGGCGCTCTGCCTCCGGGTTGGGGTTACGGCTGGGCCTGGGGGGCTTGGGTCCTGGTTGGTGTGCCGCCGGGAGCATGGGTTGGTGCATGCGCTTGGGCCCGGCTCTGGTGTGGGGGTCTTCGATGCATCGGTGCCTCCGCAGGGGGGGGGGGTCCAATAGAGGCGGGGTAAACGGGCTTTACCTGGGTGTCTTACTGTCTTATGTAGTTTGGGAACTGACTGGATGATGGGGTGGGGTAGTTTTTCCTCTGCTGTGGGGTCTGGTGGGCCGCCCCGGGCTGCCATGGGCCCTGGTCTGGATGGGCCTGGGCCCCCCGCCCTGGGCAGATTTGGGGTAGCGGGGGTGCCTATGGGGGTCAGCGGGGGAGCTGGCTCCAGAGGGGGGGGGTATTTTGCCCCCTCTGATGCTTTCCTCCCCATCCCTAAGGCTTCACTTCTCCCGCTCCATCACACCAACACATAGGTAGGGTTTTGAGGTGCGGGTGCGTCGCTGGGATGCGGGGGAGGTGGTACTCCTCTGTCTCCTCGTGGCCGCCTGCATCTCAATTACACATTACAGCTTAGACATTCTCATTACTTACTGTCACATGACACATACATATAGGGCCTTGGGGGTGGGCACACTGAATGGCATCCGGAGGGCGGTTTGTTCATTCAGCCTTCCCTCTGGTGCCAGTGCCCACTTCTCAATTTTAAGTTGCACATAGACATTGAGGGCTCTAGGGAGGGGACGAGCTGACACAAGCTGGTGGAGGGTGCCCCTCCCCTGTTTTAAAGCACCCCTGTTTTAAAGCACCTTAGAACAACACACACCAACACTACATTTGAGCGGGTGGGGTGAAGCATGGGGTCTTTTTTTTTTTTTTTTTTTTTTTTTTCTTCTCACACCCCTGTTCTCTGTTCTCTGTCTGGGGCCGGGGGCTGTGAGGATGAGCTGGCCGCCCGGTCGGGGTCTGGGCTGTTGATTTTCTCTGCTGCTGCGGGGACCGGGGTGGTCTTCCTGTCCCCACGCCGGAGCGAAGGGGGTTTAGCTCCGGGATTGGGCGCTGACTACCCCTCTGGGGGTGGTGGTGCCTGGACCTAGGAGTATAGAGTGCATATGGGGAGTGTGAGTGTGGGTGCCGTGTCCATTTTTGTGTGTCTACATGTGGGGCGAAGGTGTGAATATTCGTTTGCGTGCATGAGGGTGGGAACATATGCTTGTGTATATGTGTGCTTGTCGTCTACGTCTATGTGTCAGGTCGGGCCTTAGACTCCGCCTCACTCATCATCTTAGTCGACCCCCACCCCACCACCATGCCCTGCCGGTGGAGGATGCCGCCGGTGCGTTGGTGATTTCTCGCGCCGGGGCAGGATGCTCGGGCGAGCGCCGGCCCACTCTCGGCGGTCGATTGGCGGGGCCTGGCCCTACTGGCCTTGCTGGGCCCCGATTGTGGGGTGGGGGGCCTTTGGGTCTCCGGGCCCAGGGCCCGGTCCGCCCTGGTGTGGTCTGCTGCCGGTGGAGCCTGCGGGCTTGCCGCCACGGCACCCTGGGGCGCCTACACTGTGGCTGTCGGAGGTCCCACCTTCGGGCTCTCCTCTGCCCTTTTCTGGGTGGAGGCCGCGGTTGTCCCTGCGGTGGTTCTCCTGGGGGTCCCGTGCCCTGGGGGGCCTCCGGATGTTTGGGGCCCGGGTCTTTTCCGTGCCTGCTTCATGCCTTGCGGGATGGGGCTGTTGTTCCCCACACACACTATTAAACATTTACATGGAGGAACCTTATGAACACAAGCGCGCTCACACACACAGGTGTACACTCAAGCATTCACATTGGTATAAAAACAGGTGCTCACAGACACACATTGTCTTGATCTGCTGTTGCTTCAAAACTTATTTTGTAATATTAGTTATGTGTGCTGCTCAATAACATTTAACATTTAGAATTTATTGTGATTTATACAGATGTTGGTTGTTGCTGCAGTCTCTTTGATGTTGTGTTTTCGGTTGTTTTCTTCTGTTGTTTTCTCTTTTTGTCAGCAGGTATCGAAGCAAATTGTCTGTTTTTTTTTTTGTTTTTTTGTTTTTTTTTCTTTGTTTTTTTTTTTCTCCCTCTCTCTCTCTATCCCCCATTCTCCTTTTTTCTCTCTCTCTCTTCCCCTTCTTTGTTGACTTTCCCCACAACCTTTTTTTTTTTTTTTTTTTTTTTTTTTTTTCTTTCTTCTTTCTTCTTTCTCTCTCTCGTTTTCTTGGTCCCCTGGTCTTGTCTGTCACAGTGTGGTTAAGTAAAAGGGTATATAAAATTAGATTAATTAATTAATATAAAAAAAAAAAAAAAAAAAAAGATTAAAAAAAAAAAAAAAAAAATATATATATATATATATATATTTAATTAAAAAAAAAAAAAAAAAAAAAAAAAAGAAAAAAGGCTGTGAATGATGATAGCATAGCCACGCATATGTACTGTCATGTGTTATCTGTGCTACTGACAGGCCAAAAAAAAAAAAAAGGAATAATTCTTTCATCATCATTTTCATCAGTTCTTGTGTTTCGAAACACGGTGGTGTCTCTTGTTCCTGTGTGGGTTCAGTTTGAGCTCGGTCAGCTTGGAATCTTTGCGAATTCTTTCGTCGATTCCTTGGGCTGGTTGCTCCAGGGTGAGTTTGTCGTCTTCCCTTGGAGTTTCCGTTGGATTCCCATGAGTTTTTCCCTCTTGAGTTTCCAAATGAGCTTGGTTGGTTCCACGATCTCTCCCAATGACTTTCGTGGGGCCTTGACTGGTCCCATGTCTTTTCCCAGTGACGTCCACGCGGTCCATCCCAGCGTTCGTACCTCGGTTTAGATCGGGTACCAGCGTGGGAGTCTCGTTCTTTGTTGGACGAGGGTGCGTTCCACTCCCTGGGTGGCAGCTTGGCATTGTCTTGGCGTTGAGCGCCCTCTAGCGCCAGCCCTTGACTTTGAGTGTTGAAGTCAAGAACGGCTGGGGTTTTGGCATTTTTTTCTGAGGCCATCTTTTGTTTGCCGTAGGCTTTCTGCGCCAAGTCTCGCAACTGCTGAGCATTCATTGTCCGTGGACATGCGAGAACGCCAAGATGGTGGCTTACGCCGGGATGAAGGTTTCGTAGGAAGAGAGTTTTAAAGTTCAGTTCATCCTCCATGTCAGGTTCGTTGCGAGTTCCAAAGTATGCCCGTCTGAGTCGGCTGTAGTAGGCTTGAGGAGGTTCGTGACGTCCTTGTCTCGTCTCCAGGGCAGCCACGAGGCCTTGTTCGGACTCAGGGTCGGAGAACTCTTTAATGAGGGCTTCTCGGAGCAGTTGGTAATCATTCTTTGTGTGAGCAGGCTGCCTGTCCAGGAAGCTGCGAACTTCAGAACTGGATGTCGTTCGAAGTAAATATAGTCTATCTTTGTCCGTAACGTTAGGTCGTATTTCCAGATGGAAATCGATATCTTGGAGATACGCTTGGACATTTGGGCTATTTGGCATGCTCGGGGTGAATTTGCCAATGTTCCTGGCGAGCTTGTCGAGGTCTTTTAGGTTCAAGCCGTGCGATGATCTGTGACTGGCTGCAGCAGATTCTTTTGGCTGAGGTAAAGTGAGGTAAAGTTCTCCAGAGTGAGTTGGTGAATGTTTCAACACCACCCCCTCCATCTTTTTCTCACGTGTCAGTCCAGGAACAGGTGACCCGGTCCTGCTCGGCAGGGGTGAGGTCGGTGCGCGTCGTGTCCTTGATGGCTCACGGCGCAGTTCGTAAGCATGCTTGAGTTCCTCTTGGAAACTGTCAGATTCCTCTTTGACGTAGTCAAGCTGTCGTGTTAGACGACTAACCTCGTTTCGTGAATCATCCAGGTGAGCTTCAAGGGCTTTGATTCTGCCGTTTTTATCTCTGAAGTCGGCCTTTGCTTTCTCCAGAAGCTGTTCAGCATACTGTAGCTTTTTGGACCAATCATCGTAGTCTGCCTTGACCTTTTCCAATTCTTGGCTAGTAGCTGCTAGGGTTTCTTTTAGCTGGTTGATATCCTCCTCAGCACCTTGTTCCGCCTCATCCGACCCTTCCCGTCGTTCCTGAGCTTCAAGTTCCAGCTGCTCTATGCGTCGTTGTGCGCGTGTCAGCTCCTGCTGGCATTGTGCAGCGTGCTTGTCGCTCAACTTGAGGGTGGCGATGAGTGTGTGGCTTAAGGAGCCGGTGATCTTGGCTAATTCTTTGTGATTGTAGCTGTGACTTGGGTCTTGTGTCATGAGGCTTGTTATGTTGTCATCCAGCTGGTCTTGTGTCTGATGTTTTAGTGTTTCAGCAGCCTTAGGGAGGAGACTGTCTGTTGCAATGCTTAGCCATGTTTCCAAATCCTCCCAGTGACCGACATGTCCTGTTGTGTGAGACATGTTTGGGCATGGTGAGTGAGATCTCGAACCGCGACTGACACAGACCTTGAAAAGAAAAACAAAACAAAACAAACAAACCAAAACAGAACAAATCAACAAACAAGGGGTGTAGATGTGCAATATAGAATGTGTACTAGTGTTGACTGTGTAAAACAGGTGGGTGTGGTTCTCTGTGACTGTGATCCTCTGGGGCGTGCTTCTAATTTGTAGCCTCTGTGGGGGGAAAAATTGAGCGCACACACACAGGTAGCACAGCTAGAGAACAGGTAAAGAGAAGAAGAAGATTGCTTCTAATCAGAGGATTTGTAAATGACAATTTTTTTGTAAGTCTGTGATTGCAATTGGTTTTCTCCGGGGTGAAGGAAAACAATAACAACGACAGCACTGGTCCCGTTAATGACAAAATTGACACCACAAGCTAATTAGAGTGTTCGCGTGCTTGACGTTTTCTGGTGCCTTTCTTCTGTGGACCTGCTTTAACCTGGCAGGGTAGGATTTCACAAAAGAGGAAGGTAAATGGAAAACAATTTTGACATGTTCTCAAGTTCCACAAATACCTGTTTCGATTGCTAAAGTTCTCCACTTGTGATCTTCACACAGGCAAAAATCTCAGCAACAGCAGCAGTAGTCAAATTAGAGGATAGCAGCAGGAAGAAGAGAGAGAAAGGTGAGAGTAGGATTTAGGATTAGTAACAAAGGTGGCAGCGCGGAGGCGCTGTTGAGTCGATGCACCTAGGGGTTTGCTTTGCTAATTTTAGTAGGATAAACACACTTGCCTAAGCATTTAAGAAAACCTTAATTTTATTATTTTGGAGGTTTGCTACTTAGAAGGGATTTCCTAATTAGAAAGTTTTATACTCTAGGCTTTGTGATGAATGTAAATTGCTCCAGTGGTGTTCAGCAGCAAAGCCCAACGCCCGAGCGCACCAGGTGAGCTCCTGTAAGGGTTTTGCCGAACACTCCGCCCCCACCGTACTGCTGTGAGCCTCTCAGACAGCTGTGGCTTTTGGCACAACCGGGCTGGGACTCGGGTGAGGTATGTCAAACGACTGCTGGCCTGAAGAGGGGCGGGGCTAGGTCCCGGTGTCTATCCGTCAGCGCGAACCCGAAGTTCGACGTACTTCATCAATAGATTAGCCGGGATGGTATATCCGCACCTTCGCCCAGTCAGCCGTTGACTCCTCCTCCGATACCCGATTGCTAGCCTGCTGCGGGCCGTCACTTTGCAACACTAGGACGGAAATATTCGGGTTTCCCCTCCAGCCTGCACCAGGTACAGTCGGAACGGGTGACTCCGCTTGCTGTAAATCACACTGGAGGCAATTTCACCTCACTAACCAAACACTAGGGGGAGCCCTATCTCCTATCAGGCCTAAGAAAAGAGAAACCTATAAAAGTTAATTTAATAACAGACGGAGAGAGACCAAACAGGTTGGACCCAAACTCAATTGCAACTGAAATTAGAATTTCAAATTAGAAATGGTAGTTTCTAATTCAAATTTTATGATGTTATCATTTAAATTTGATAGGCTTGATTAGGATTAAATTAATCAATAAGGTATCCTTGAGGTAGGGACGCTCAGATCCTTATTAGCCAATGCTGGAATTAAAATTTCAGAGCAATGATTGATAGTTACAGATCTAACTTAACGATGTTTGTCATTAACATTAGAAGACACCTGTGATTATAATAATCCTTAAGTATTGAAGCAGGGTAATACAAGCTCTAATGAGTTGCAGATGAAATTAAAATTTCAGAGCATTATTGGCAGTCATGGATTAAAATCTTAATGATATTTTTCATTAACATTACAAGCGATTACATTTCATTGATCAGCCAATAGTGTTGCCACAGGGAAACAGGAACTGTAATTAATTATTAAATTAAATTAGAATTTTCAAATTCGTAATTAATTATGAAATTAAATGACAAATTCCACATCCCTAATTTTGTATCCCTAAGCCTGACCAATTACTAATTCCTTGTGTTATTCAAATCATTAGAACAAATTAATCCGTATCGTCTCAATTATAAAGAAAATTAAAAAAAATTCCCGGGCCAGACGATCAAACACTTTGATAGTTAATAATTAAGATCTTAATGTTATTGTTAAATTATCAGAGCACACATAATTATCTCAATCAGTCTATGTGGAATCAGAAACTGAAATTACTTTAATGAAATTAATTTAATTTCACATCAGGGATTAGTTATGGAATTAAATTATCAATTTCAAATATTTCATAGCAATTCATCCAATGAGATTCTTAAAATCATGAGCGCAAATCATAATTAAATTAATAATCTTCCTTTCAAAGCAATGAGGCTAAGACCCATCATTAATTTATAATAAACCCCAATAGCTATGAAACTAATATCTGCTAAATATGAAACGAAACAAAACAACCTAAACACAACTACTTGTTAAAACCACCTGTGACATCGCTGGTCTCATTTCCTATGAAAATCAGCTGCCTTGCACATTAAAGGTTTATTTAAATTTGTATTGTTAAAGTCCTTTCACATGTTATAGGTAGAATCAGTGAATGCCAAAGAGAGAATTGAGTGAATTCAAAAGAGAGAAGGAACTGATGTAAACAGTTTAGTGTGAGTTAAAGTTCAGCTGTGAAGGGTTAAACTTGTATCAACACTTCAAAAACACACTGCAAACACACACGCATTCAAACCCACAGGCTGCAAAATGCTATGTGCTAATCGCTATGCTTCTAATACAATTAGCTTTGCCTAAGCTCCAATGCTACAGGCTTCAGTTAGCCAAGCTTGCTAGGCTGTTGTTTACAACAGCCTCAAAATGGCGCGGGGACGGAGCCTGCGCACTTCCTGAGTTATGCGTCACTATGGTGACGTCAGGGAACCTGTCAATTCCGATGCACAGATCCGGGTACTCAGTGAAACAATGTCTTTCACACTACCATCAAAAAGCAGCTATTTAGATTCTTTCTTTCGTATAGCGCTAACGATCTCACCTCATTCAGAGAGAGATAAATTAATCTACAGATTAATTAATACAACAGTTTTGGCCACGGCGAGCCTTAGTACATTACTTCTGTCTAACTTCACAGACAAAACACAGTGGATTTTTTTTTATCCCACTATTCTCTTTGATCAAAATCAATAACTATTCTCCCCAGAACGCGTTTCGGCCACTCTTCCCGAGCGCCGCGTCCGATTTCACTCTTTTTAGTGACTCAAAGATTGGCAGAGAAATACACAGGTAGCTAATCTGATATTCTCGCCGGGAGATTAAATAGCATATCCGGAAGTGGAAAACGCACAAACCAGATCACGCTATTAAGGCCTTATGGAAGAGAGAAATTAGGAAATTCGCTCATTTGTCTCTTTTGCGCTTTTAGAGCGACTTTTTGTCTTACAAGACAATTCATATACTGCAGTTAATTTCTTCTAAACAACTAAAGTTGCACTTTAATTCATTCAAAACGCATTGCCATGCTTATACAGTACCACAAACACAAACAAACTCTGTCTCTCTGTATCTACACTATTTCTTCCGGTTAAAAATAGGCAAAATACAACAATATGTTTTTTCTGATTATGAATATTCAAATCTCCCGATGCTCGCTTTTATCCTCCACCATAATATGTAATGAATTTAATTCCTTTTACATTGTTTAATTTAGCTCTTTGGTTTAAGCTTTATTTTAGCTTTAGGGAATCTTAAAGTCTGATATCGATATGATCAATTGGTATTAATCAACACGTCCAACTTATACCTTATTTAACAATCGTCCAGCGAGTTGTTAGATTTCAGTATATCTGAGAAATTCTGTTTATTCTCGTGGCCACGATATAATAATACAGAATTATTTAAATAACCGTATGACAGTTATTAGCATAGGTAACGTTATCTGAGCGAAGTTTGATTTGAATATTACACAACAAAACACAGAACACTTCTCTATAAATCAGACAAGAGTTTATTTGCTATCTTACTACAATACATGAACTAAGCTAAATAACATAAAACAAAATACATACATACACACACATAGGCAATGAATTTAATTGAGAATGATTACAATCTAGCACTGTTCTGCTATTTCCACACGATTTTACCCGTGTCGATCATCAAGAGGAGAACTCTCTTAATTTTACTTTAGAGATAGATACCCCACGATTCAGCAGAATAAAGGTTGTTTTTTTTGTTATCAACAATTTTTTATTTTCATTTTTTTTACAAACAACACAACATAATATCCAAAATAAAACAAAACAAAACAGCAGACACATACTCAACATCTAAAAGTTCAATCAAAAGGGAGGGAGAGAGGGAAGGACAACAAGAACACAAAAGTCACTCCTTCAAATAATCACGTACATTCAGTAAAAAACACTGCCAAGCCTCAATGGTTGAAGGCCTGGCCCCACCGACTCGCGCCGTTGTACACTCACATGAAACAATTTGCAGGAGGCTACGGATCCAATATGCCTCTCTACACATGTGTGGTGTAAACCAGTTCTGAATTATTGTCTTCTTCTCAGCTGTAAAACCAGCAAACAACATTCTCTTTTGCATTGAACTAATACAGAGATCAGAATCATCATTAAGAAGACATAAACTTGGGTTAACAGACCAATCAATTCTCAGTAATGATGACAAAACCAGGTTTACATGTGTCCATAGACTGATGACGACAGGACATTCCCAAAACATATGCAGAAAAGTGCCTGATGATGCAGTGTTACATATATGGCAGTTCAAATTTGACTGCAGTTTCATTTTAAATCTTTTGTAAGGAGTTATGTATGCTCTATGAATGACTTTGAAGTGAATAAGACGATGAGCCAGATTTTTAGATGTTAAGCTGAGATTAGACCACACTCTCTCCCAGTCGACAGATAAATTAAGATCAGATAATTCCCTATTCCAAATAGTTTTAATAGAAAGAGGTTTTGTAATACAATCAATAATTGTATTATATATTAAGGAAACAGATGGCCGACCAGCAGATGGTGCAATCCAGTCCCACATAGGATGAGAGGAAATGGAAGAAGACCAAGGAACGCCATACGCTTTGAAAGCTGAACGTAATTGAAGAAAAACAAAATATGCAGATGCTGGTAGACAAAATTTGGCTCTCAATGCCTGAAATGAACAGAGGCCCTGGTTATCATACATATCACCGCACGTGTTCACACCTAAAGAGGACCAAGAGGGTTGGACAAATGGACGATTTCCACATACAAAGTTCAAATTGTGCCATAAAGGTGTACTGTTACAGAATTTGAAGGGTCCACCTATCCGACGTTCAACCGTTTTCCAGATTTTAATAGAGTTAGCCACAACCGGACCAAATTTATAATTATCCCCTTTTTTTCCTGTGCCAGTAAATAAAATATCTTGAAGTCTATTTGGTTTAACCTTGTCAGCTTCAATCACCCTCCATGAAACTGTAGATTGAGGATCAACCCAATTATGAAGGGCCTTAAACTGGAACGACCAATAATATAATTCAAAATTTGGTACAGCCAGTCCTCCTGCGCTATTAGGATGTTGTAATGTGGTAAGTTTAATTCTGCGACATTTATCATTCCAGATAAACTTAGAAATTATGGAGTTGATCTCCTTAAAGTAACCTGGAGGGGGAGAAAGTGGTAGCACAGAGGAAAAAAAAATTAAATCGAGGTAACAAATTCATCTTAACAGTGGAGATTCTTCCTTGGAGAGAGACTTTAAGATTCTTCCATCTTTGAATGTCATTTTTGACCTTAACGAAAATGTTATTAAAATTGTCTCTGCAATCTTATGAATGTTTTTATATATGGTAATGCCCAAATAGATGAAAGATTCCTTAATAGGGATAAATGAGGGAATAGAAAAATTAACCTTAACATTGTTAATTGGCATTAAAGCAAATTTGCTCCAATTTATTTTATATCCTGATAGGCTACTAAAATTATCAAATTCCTTAATTACACTAGAGACTGAAACATCAAAGTGGTCTAAATATAGAATAATATCATCAGCGTATAATGAAATACAATGATTATGGTCATGAATCTTAATCGATACTTCAGATTTCCTAATGGCTTGTGCTAAGGGTTCGAGAGATAGACAAAACAATAAGGGGGAAAGTGGACACCCCTGTCTCGTTCCCCGCTGTAAAGGGAATGAGGGGGAAATAATATTACCAGTTATGACTGATGCTGCAGGTGAGTGGTATAATGTCTTAATCATAGAAACGAAATGTTCACCGAAGCCAAAACATTGCAGAACTGCCCACATATAATTCCACTCTAGCCTGTCAAAGGCTTTTTCTGCATCAAGTGAAAAGACCGCACAAGGTGTTGGGTGGGAGTCCGCAAAGTCAAGAATATGAAGGAGTCGACGCATATTGTCAGATGCATTGCGCCCCTTGATGAAACCAGTTTGGTCCTCCTTGATCAGACTGTGAATTACCTTCTCCAAACGAGAAGCAAAAACTTTAGCATAGATTTTTAGATCACATGGGATAAGCGAAATCGGTCTGTAGCTGGAACAATCTAATGGATCTTTCCCTTTTTTAAGAAGTAATGAAATCAGTGATGTTTTTTTATCTCTATGAAATGCCACATGTTCAATTGCAAAATTAAATGAGTTAAGCATAAGTATCCCTACCAAATCCCAAATTTCTAAATATAATTCAGGGGGGAGACCATCTAGACCCGGCGATTTGCCCTTTTGAAGGCTTTTTAGAGAGACGTGAAGTTCCTCCAAACTTAATGGGGCCTCCAAAGATTCTTTATCCATCTGTGAGATCCGAGGCAGTTCCAATTTATCTAAATACTGCTTACAAATTGGTTCATCAAAATCTGTTTCGGCTTTATACAGATTTGTGTAAAAACCTTTAAATATGTCATTAATTGCCACAGGGTTCGTAGTGACCTTATCATCCGATGATTTTATTGCGCTAATATATGCCTTAGACTCGCATTCTTTCAACCTAAGGGCCAATAAATGACTAGGTCTCTGATTCAAAATAATATTTTTGTCTAGTCCTATGTAAAATAAATTCTACCTTTGAGTGTGAAAGTAAATCATATTCTTCTTTTAAAGAGGACAGCTGTGTAGCCTGTTGCTCAGTAAAATGTTGTTTTTGTAGGTTTTGTAATGATTGGATTTTATTTTCTAATTGTGTAAACTGGTGAGTTCTCGCTTTGGCAAGAGTAGAAGAGAAAGATATACAGAAACCTCGTATAGCACACTTAGTTGTTTCCCACAGTATTTGAGGATCCACATCAGAGGGCATATTCATTTCAAGAAAGTCCTTAATATATTCTTTTAGAGAGGTAATAAAAGTCTGATTACTTAATAATGATATGTTAAAGCACCATCTAGGGGACTTGGCTTTGACATCGGAAAGAGGAACACTGCACAACATAGCAGAATGATCAGATAATAAAATTGGTAATATAGATATAGAGGAATTAGATTAAATTAAAGATGGGCTGAGAAATATGTAGTCTATCCTAGAGAAAGTCTTGTGTCTATTAGAAAAAAAAGTGAAGTCCTAAGCTTTAGTGTTCTGAATTCTCCATAAATCGATTAAGTTGAGCTCAGTGATAAATTTATTCAATAATTTAGAGGATGGATTGGCTGTTGTATCAGATTGAGACTTATCTAAAGCAGGATTTATGACAGCATTAAAATCACCACCCACCACTAGAGGGCAATCAATCTCCTCAAGTAAAGTTTTGGAAATCTGTGTAAGGAATGCACTGTCTGTCTCATTCGGACCATAAATAGAGACCAATGCTAACCTATTATTATATATTTTGCATCGGATAAAAACAAATCTACCCTTTTCATCACTACCAAGGTGTTCAATTGTTAAATTTAACTTCCTGTTAACAAGGATAAGCACCCCCTTAGTTTTATTTTGAACGCAGGAAAAAGCTATTAATTTGTAATACTTATTCTGGAAACGTGCCACGTCAGATTGTTTTAAATGTGTCTCTTGTATTAAGGCACAGGAGATAGATTTACGGTGTAAATATTCTAATACACGGGTTCTTTTAACAGCAGAATTTAAACCATTCACATTCAGTGATAAAATATTTAAAGTATGCATTGAATATTCATAATCCCAAGATTGTACACAATAAATGCAAAAAACAAAAAAAACAAAAAACAGAAGCACTTCCATTCCGTAAATAACCCGTAAACACTGATGTGCATTTTAGATACCAAACCTCCTATATGAAAAATCCCTTTAGAAATAATGTAAAATAGATAAAAGTATAAATGTCTGCTGTAAAAAACAAAAACAACATAAAAATGTGAACAACCGACAACCATAAACAAAGAACAACTCAGACCGCACATTACCGAGAACATAGGTCTGACTGAGCAACAAAAAAAAACAGTGATAGGTTGTGACCGATCCACCCTAACGCAAGACATGTCTCCCGAAAGGCTCACACAGCCAAAAAAAATAATATTTTTTAGTAATTAAACCTACTCTCCATTAGTCCCCTCCAAAACAGAAAAATGGAGTGTCAGTCTTACCAGCAAAGAGATCGTTGTACCGGATAAATAAGGACAATATCCCAGTATAAGAGAAGAAAACGCAAACAATAGGTTTAGCAAGCATCCATGGCCATCCTGCTATCATCCCCTTCTGGGCAGCTAGGGCCAAGTCCATCCCGGCCGTCACGCCCCTCCCGTGGAAATGGAGAAACAGCGGCCGCTGCTCCCCCGTCGTCCCCCCGAAGAGCGGCGGCATAGGACTTCTGCTGAGACATGGAACTGATAAAATCCTCCGCTTTCTGAGGGGAATCGAAGCTTCTCTGTTCTCCTTTGTGCCGTAGCTTAATCACCGCTGGATAGATGAGGAAGGGCTGGAGACCAAGTGCAGTCATCTTCTTCAAAACCGGACCAAATGCCTTTCTCCTGATCGCTGTAGCCGGACTAAAGTCAGGAAAAAACAGCAGTGTGACATTGTTCTGTGCGCACTTCACCGGATACGCCTGCCGAGCACCTTTCAGGATATCTGATCTGTCATGCCATCTCAGTACACGGAAGATGAGAGTGCGCGGCCGATCGGAGCCCCTCCCTCCGTCATACACGCGATGCGCCCGATCAATCTCAATGTCACGGCCCCTCAAGGAAGGAATCCACTTGGAAAGATTAGCTCGGAGGAAACTAGCTGCATCTGGACCTTCCATCCCTTCTGGGAGTCCCACCAGTCTAACATTATTCCGCCTGCACCTGTCCTCCATATCTGTCATCTTCTCGGTGAGTCGCTCCAGCTGATCCTTTAAATCTGTAACTGTTCTCTTATCTTCCCGCGCCGCTGCCCGAACAGAATCAACGCGGTCACGTGTCTGCTTCGTCTTGGTAACTATGGCCTCAAACTCCTCTCTTAGCTCTTTAACAGTCGCTAGTATGTCCTCACGCAGTTCGCGCAATGCTGGAATCAGCACAGAGTCCATCGCGTCTCTTACTGCCGAGTTCACAACCGAATTCAAAGTGCTTTGGTGTTCTTTAAATGCTAGTTCAATGCGGCTAGCAATAGCACTGTCCAGCTCTTCACTGGAGATGGCTGAATCTCTGAATTTTTTCTTCATTGGCGATTGCTCAATCTCCCTTTTCCGATCTCCTTTGTCTGCCTTAGCACTCATGATGGGTCTAATGCAGAGTGGTTCAAATTTCACTGACAGGATCGCAAAATATTTGGCAAAGTGAGCGGAGCGAAAAACTAAGCCTGCATCACCGTCGAGGGGTCACGTGATCCTAGAATAAAGGTTGTTTGATACCTGCTTTTAAGTTGAAATGATCGCTGTGGCTCGAGGGAACCCCGCGTGTTGTTGCGTGACGTCACTCTGGGGATGTCCTTCTGTTGTTGCTTGGTTGCTCTGGGGTTGTTTGGCGCTCTTGAGTTCTTTTCGCGTAGCTTCAGGCTTTCGAGGGTTTCTTCAGAGATTTGACTGAGTGTTGGCTCAATGTTCGAGACTCGGCCAGATGTTAAGGCTAAGAGCTCTTTTGGAGCAGCTCCAAGAAGTGCAATTTTCAAGCAGAGCAGCAGAGCAGGGAGACGAGAGCGGGGGATCCTCTTTTTAGATGGACTGACGTCAGGGCGTCCACCAGCGCTCTTCCAATGAAAGGGTTCCTGTAGACGGAGCTCCGCCTACACGGCTCATTTTCCGTGCCGTAAATCCTCTCGTCTAGTTGCTTTAATTTCATGAGGAAAATATCTTAACACATCCTGTATGCGTTGTAATCATACATTATTATAATAAGAGTTAACTTTCATTTACACCAACTTGTTGCATTTATCGTGGCCGTTAAAATGAAACCAAATTCAGCATATTTCCTACACGTTAATAGTTTTCCTGCTAAGACACACAAAAGGGTTCAAATTAAAGATTGAAAACAACACATCATGCATATGATGCTTATAAGTGTAGTACTTTACAGGAGAAAATTATACCTCAAAAGAAAATAAAAACACCATAGATTCCAATAACACAGAAAGCTTACTTCCATTTCATAAAATGCAGCCTGACTATATATATTGTAAATATAATATATATATTGATTTTGATTATATAGCTTGAATAGCAGTAGTGATTACTATCAATTGTCTTTTTGGAACACTTTATAAAAGTCTTTGAGTCTTTGTTCTGTTAAAGGAATGAAAGGCACATATCCTTGCAATGTCCTGGGAGGACGGGAGGTCATAAAGTCACTTTGGGGCTGTATCTGTAAAACCTCAACACTCGGACTTTTCCATAAAACAGTCTTTGTTCTTGATACCATCATTGAGTTATTGCTTAAGCGATCATCCCCAGACCATGTTCAGATCCAGTGATCCTTGTTCCATCCTGGTTAAATGATGGTTAAGTGATAAGAAACCACCGTGAAGTCCTGTTTTAAATACGTTCCAGATTTTCTCCACAAATCTGTCCTTGTTTTATGGGTCTCATGTTGATCCCAAGGGAACAGGCCAGGACAATTGGGCGCGGTGTTGGTCATTTGTCAATTTTATGACCACAGCTAAGGGATAGTGAAGAAAATTCCTTAAAGCCTGAGGAATTTGTGGTTGCACTTAGGGTGTGCGTGTGTGTGTGTCCTTTCTCTCCACAAAGGCATTACACATGCCACAGCTGAATACTTATTAAAGTAGTGTATAAATAAATAAATAAATAGGACAATATTTGGCCGAGATACAACTATTTAAAAATCTGGAATCGGAGGGTGCCAAAAAAAAAATCTAAATACTGAGAAAATCACCTTAAATGAAGTTCTTAGCAATGCATATAAAAAAATTAGTTTTGATATATTTAAAGTGGGAAATTTACAAAATATCTTCATGGAACATGATCTTTACTTAATATCCTAATGGTTTTTGGCATGAAAGAATCGATAATTTGACCCATACAATGTATTGTTGGATATTGCTACAAATTTACCTGTGCTACTTATGACTGGTTTTGTGGTCCATTGTCACAAATGGTAATTATGCAGAGATGAATTAATACAAATATATACATTTCCTATCAAATCTGTTTAAATTTTAATGAAGTTTATATGTATTTTAATGAGCATGTATGATTCATTTATAATTTCTAAACAAAATAAATCTTTGGAAAACAATTGAAGAGATACAAAACAGTGTAAATAACCCATAATTTTATATTGAGTGACTTTCAGACACAATATTGCAAGTTACTTCCTATGTTTTTGCTCCGCCAACAACAACAAAAAGCTTCAAACCATAGGAGTCTAAAATGATTTGTGATTGAAACCCTGAAACCACATACCTATAGGTAATCATTTTGAATGATTATCATTTTATGAAATGTATGCAAATAATCAAATAAATCTATACATTTTTAATGGTTTCTTAATTCTCCAGATTTCTTTTAGGGTAACTATTGTTACGTCCTGAGACGTATTTTATTTATGATTGTTCTATGTGTTTTGTGGTGTGCTTGCTTTTGTATTGTTTTTCTCTTTTTTTTCTCATGTCTACTGCTGTCACCGTCGTGGAGGTGATTGCAGGGCCGGCGCTAGCTATAGGCAGAGCAGGCGATTGCCTAGGGCCTCGGGCTTTGAGAAGGGGCCTCCATAACCGTAGCATCCCCTATACGCCAGTTGAGTCGGACAGAAATACTAGCTTCATTGTTCATTGGATATAGCTGAATTGTCACTCATCTGCAATTAATCCAATTAATGTTGCAGTTTCAAAGCAGGTCCCGCCTTCTGAATGTTTGCGTAACGAACACATCTTTCAGGTGCTGCGAACTATGCGATGCAAAAGGCTAAAAGTGTGAGTTGTTGTCATCTATTTTGGAGTGATTACAATGTATTCTAAATATAATCTTGTTCTGTCGATCAGCGTGATGTCTGGAAAGATAATTCACTGCTTTATTACTAGTTTAAAAGAGCGCGAGCGCCGTTGACGCGCCAAGACGTGATGCTTTGAATTTGCATGTACAATGAATGACATCGCGTCGGGAGCAGTGTTGCCAGATTGGATGGACGATTTCCAGCCCAAAAGCTCACAAAAACCCGCCCAAAAACCGCCCAAAACTTTAACTGTCAAAATAATGTGTTGGAATGTAAATCAAGGCTGATAAGAGCCATTTTTAACTCCTTATAACGAAATAATGAAGACAAAATAATATAAATAAATGCTAGATAAATTTCCCATGGATCAAATCGTGGCAAATACATTAAAGAGAACTACCAAATATGATTAAAATATGCAAGCAGACACTGTCAATCAAGATATTAACCGCTACCCTCGAAAAACACATGCATCATTTTCAATGTCAACAGTCAGAATTTAAATGCAAAAAAGTGCCCAATGATCAGAATAAGCATAATTAGTTAGGTATTTCACACTCGTTCATGCACACACCATGACAGTCAAAACTGTCATTCTGTATGATAATCCGACAATTAAAAAAAATGAACAACAACAATAATGCTCTTACTTTCGTTTCGCACTATAATTTCACACAGAACAAGTCTGAAGTTCATATTGAATATAATATAGAATTTTTCACAGTCAAAACTAACAGCATCTTTAAAGTATATACCAATCTGGACCGTTTAAAAGATAAAAGACAGGATCGTATAGATATAAATAGATTTTGATTAAATAATTGAACTGTGCTCTGATTTCGGAGTTGCAGTGATCATCGTCTTCATGTCATCTCCCTCAGCAGGTGTAATTCACGTTTTGAGAGTTAAAACACTCTCCACTCTTTACCATCAAACTTATATTTAGGCATTATGGTCACTTACAGTTATACATTCAAAATCAGATCCTTTATCACGCTAAAAACCCGTCGCTCGTGAATCATCACGTCTGTCTGCTGATCTCTAGTGATTGGCTAAAAGTGCGGCCTCGACGTCAACATCATCAGCACCAGTCTCTTTGCAGCGTGTGCGTGTGTGTGTAGTAACGTTGTGATGACTGATTGGATGCATGCAGTAGGCTATATATGCGCACACAGGCTTGTTTGTTAAACAATTAGTCTATAAAATGTATATGTTTTGAAAACCGCCAAACTGACCAAAAACCAGCCCAAATTTTGTCCACCCGCCCAAGCCAATATTTACCCACACAATCAAATTCAAAACCGCCCAATTGGGCGGGAACCCGCCAAATCTGGCAACACTGGGGAGCTGACTAGCAAAATAGCTACAAAAAGCAGAGAAGTTTGTATCCATAGTTAAAAAGCAAACACACTAGAATATTTTTAATGGTTCAAAAACATTGATGTCATCTTCTAAATTCGGCTGATGATTAGGATTACTGCTCTAACACTTATAATTTCAGTTTCAACTAACTAAACTTTTTTTTTCTGCTTAGTAGCGACCGCGTCTTTCTGTTCCACTTGGTTTGTGTGTTTTTTATATATATATATATATATATATATATATATATATAATGTCATATTTAACAACGCAATACATGATATCATATTATTGATATTAATAATATAAGTAGTCAAATAATGTAGTCAATATTGATTAAATGGGACGGGGGAATCCTGCCCATGCCCACCTAGGGAAAAAAAAGAAAAGATAAAACCACTTACTGAAGTGATATTTTGGAACTGCGATTAAATTAAATAAAACTGCAAAATAATATGACAACAACAATAACATCTTCATCAAACAAAAAAAGATTACCTTAGATAAAGTTTGATGTACATACAGTACCAGTCAAAAGTTTGGACCCATTACTATTTCTAATGTTTTTGAAAGACATGTTTTATGCTCATCAAGCCTGCATCAGAAATACAGAGAGAGAAAAAACACACAAAAAAAAACAGTAATATTTTGAATAGATAAAAAGTGATAGTAAAGACTTATATTGTTATAAAATATTTATATATATATATATATATATATATATATATTAAACATCTTTTTAATAAACAAAAAATCCTGAAAAAAGGTATCACAGGTTATAAAATAAACATTAAGCACTGTTTCTAACATTGATAATAAAGCAGCATATTAGAATGATTTTCAGTGCCTTGCGAAACTATTCATACGCCTTTATTTTTTCACGTTTTGTCATGTTGCAGCCTTATGTTAAACTGCTTTGAATTACTTTTTTTCCCCACATCAATTTACACTCCATACACCATAATGACAAAGCAAAAAACAGGTTTGTGACAACTTTGCAAATGTATATATATATATATATATATATATATATATATATAAAAACTGAAATAAGTACATTGCACAAGTTTTCATACCCTTAACTCAGTATTATTTCTCCAGAAATATTTGATTGGGTTCAAACCCAAGGTGTGGCTTGGCCACTCAAGGACATTCACAGAGTTGTCTATAAGCCACTCTTGCTGTGTGCTTAGGGTCATTGTCCTGTTGAAAAGTGAACCTTCTGCCCAGTCTGAGGTTCTGAATGCTCTGGACTGGGTTTTCATTAAGGCTATCTCAGTATTTTGGTGCATTGAGCTTTTCTATACTCTGACGAGTCCCTCAGTCCCTGCTGCTGAAAAACAGCTCCACAGCATGAGGCTGCTACCAGCACACTTTACTTTTGGGATGGTACTGTGCAGATGATGAGCAGAGCTGGTTTCCTTCAAACACGATGCTTAGAATTGAGGTTCATCAGACCAGATAATATTGTTTCTCAGAGTCTGATGGTCCTTTAGGTGCTTTTTTGCAAATTCCAAGTGTGTTTTCATGTCTTCACTGACGAGAGGAGTGAGTTTGGCCACACCGCCATAAAGCCCAGATCGGTGGAGTGTTGCAGTGATGTTTGTCCTTCTGTATGTCACGGTCCTGCTGGTGTGCCCTGGTTGGCCACCAGATGTCACTGTGTGTGTTTGTTTGAGCACATGGCTTATTGTTTGTTGTTGGTGCCATGTTCTCTCCTGTCTATTGTCTGACCCCGCCCTCCTTGTTATCTTATTATTGTTTCAGTTACTTTACCTGTGTCCTCCTCGTTTGTCTCCCCTCTCGTTACCTCATCATTGATTCATTTGCCCCAGCTGTTTTCCTGATTGCCTTTCCCTATTTAGGCTCCCTGTGTTTCCTGTTCTGTGCTGTTTCGTCTCACATATGTACCTGTTTATGCCTGTGATCTCCTTCTACCCTGTGCCAAGTTTATGTCCTGTTTTCAGTAGTTGTTACTCTGGCTTTTTCCCCTTCGGGGTGGTTTCATTTGTGTTTTCTCACTCACGGTTCACCCACTCACAGTTCCTCAGAGGTGGCGGTGTCCGCACACAAGGCTCCGGAGGTGGCGGTGCCCGCTCACAAGGCTCTCGAGGCGGCGGCGGTGCCCACTCACAGTTCCTCAGAGGTGGCGGTGTCCGCACACAAGGCTCCGGAGGCGGCGGTGCCCGCTCACAAGGCGGCGGCGGTGCCCGCTCACAGTTCCTCAGAGGCGGCGGTGTCCGCACACAAGACTCCGGAGGCGGCGGTGCCCGCTCACAAGGCCCTCGAGGCGGCGGCGCCCGCTCACAGTTCCTCAGAGGCGGCGGTGCCCGCTCACAGTTCTTCAGAGGTGGTGGTGTCCGCACACAAGGCTCCGGAGGCGGCGAAGCCCGCTCACAGTTCCTCAGAAGCGGCGGTGTCCGCACACAAGACTCCGGAGGCAGCGGTGTCCGCACACAAGGCTCCGGAGGCGGCGAAGCCCGCTCACAGTTCTTCAGAGGTGGCGGTGTCCGCACACAAAGCTCCTGAGGTGGCGGTGTCCGCACGCAAAGCTCCTGAGGCGGCGGCGGTGTCTACTCACGATCCTCCTGCTCTGCCGGCCCTGCCTTGGCCTCCTGCTGTGCCGGCCCCGCCTTGGCCTCCTGCTCTGCCGGCACCACCCTGGCACCCTGGTCTACCTCTGTCTCCAGGCCCTCTGCCACTACACGGGCCTGGCCCACCATCCCTCCCCCTGATCCGCCTCTGGCCCACCTCCCTCCTAGACATTTTTGGTTTCAGTTTTAGTGTGGGGAGCATCTGGAATCTGCTCCTTAAAGGGGGGGTTGTGTCACGGTCCTGCTGGTGTGCCCTGGTTGGCCACCAGATGTCACTGTGTGTGTTTGTTTGAGCACATGGCTTATTGTTTGTTGTTGGTGCCATGTTCTCTCCTGTCTATTGTCTGACCCCGCCTCCTTGTTATCTTATTATTGTTTCAGTTACTTTACCTGTGTCCTCCTCGTTTGTCTCCCCTCTCGTTACCTCATCATTGATTCATTTGCCCCAGCTGTTTTCCTGATTGCCTTTCCCTATTTAGGCTCCCTGTGTTTCCTGTTCTGTGCTGTTTCGTCTCACATATGTACCTGTTTATGCCTGTGATCTCCTTCTACCCTGTGCCAAGTTTATGTCCTGTTTTCAGTAGTTGTTACTCTGGCTTTTTCCCCTTCGGGGTGGTTTCATTTGTGTTTTTGTTTATTTTGTGATTTCTAAATAAAAGAAACACCATTTGCCAGCATTTGCGTCTTCGTCTCTCCCCACCCGTGACACTGTAGGTTTCTCCCATCTGCATATACGATCATGGAGCTCAACTAGAGTGACCATCAGATTCTTGGTCACCAGTATAACCAAGCCCCTTTTCCATCAATTGCTCAGTTTGGCCAGGAGGCCAGCTCTAGGAAGAGTCCTGGGCCCATATTTATCAAGCCTCTAAGAATTACTCTCAAGAACACTGCTAAGAATTGACTTAAGTGAAAAAAAAATCTTGGCTCAAAGCTGCGATTAAAAGTTAGTTATCAATCATCTCAGTCGTAATTTAAGCGAAGTGTAGGACTAAATCTTAAGTGCCAGTCTTAGAGATGATTCAGGACACTTTGCTGTGCCACAAACGGGATTTTGGATGACGACATACGCATGGACCAATCACTGAATAGATTTCCTTAATTAAGAATATTCTCAGATAAATTCACATTGAATGGTTAAATTCCTAGTAGAGTTTACATTCAACACACATTTGACAATAAAGACTTTTCAAGAGAACACATTATGGCAAGGAATCGAAGCATCATCACAACTTAATTTAGGGTGCCGATAGATGATAGTATAGTGTATCAACGATAGTCAAAGATATCGCCTGTTGCTGATGCCTTTGACGACAGCTAGATTATGATTATGATTGTTATTATTATTATTATTATCTGTCAAAAATACACTAGGTGCCTATCTTTAGTGATGCAGCGCGGAGACGCGGCTTCAGAAACTTGCCACGGCCACCGGCTGATCAGCTCTGGTGGCTGTGGAGCTGTAACGCGCCGCAGACACGTGCAGTGTAAATAAGGGGTAAGAGATTTATTCATCATACAGAGTAGATCGCATAATACTCGCGCTAGACTGAAGTCAGTTATGATGTTCTTTGGTAATGTAAATGTTCTTTGCTCGTTTTGAATAACTGAGGAAATGTAACTTGTTTGATTAACTGCTCATCGCCAAACATTTCAAAGACATTCCTCCTCTCCTGAAAGATTTGCGCACGTCTCTGTCTCTTCAGCCCCATCACAACCCCTGCTGGCAACTCCTAACCACTTGAGAGACCTCTCCAGCTGTCTTAAATAACTGGGAGAGTAAGAGTGATTCTTAGCTTTAAGAAATTTGATAACTTGCTTTTATACTTAAGTTTGAAAGTAGGAGTAATTTTTATGAATTCTCAGCACTTAAGACTAAAATGGCACTTTGAGAAGCTTGATACATACGGGCCCTGATTGTTTCAAACTTCTTCCATTTAGGGTAACAGAGACTACATGCTTCTGTGAACCTTCAATGCAGCAGAATTTTTTTTTAACTCTTCCTCAGATGTGTGGCTTGACGCAAACCAGTTTCTGAGCTCTACAGGCAGTTCTTTTGACCTCAGGTCTGTATATATTTTATATACTTTTGACCTTTTGCTCTGATATGCATTATCAGCTGTTAGAACTTTTCTGAGAGGTGTGTGCCTGTCCAAATCATACTCATTCAAATGAATTTGCCACCGTTTAACTCCACTCGAAGTGTAGTAACATCTACAAAAAATGAGTGCTCCTGAGCTAAATTTCAAGTGTCCCAGAAAAGGGTATGAATACTTATGCAATTTTTTTTTCTAATAAATTTGCAAAGATTATTATCATTGTCATTATGGTGTATGGAGTGTAGATTGATGTGGAAAAAAAGTAATTTAAAGCAGTTTAACATAAGGCTGCAACATAAAACGTGAAAAGAAATGAAGGGGTATGAATACTTTAGCAAGGCACTGTATGTAGGATCATGTGACACATGAAGACTGGAGTAATGGCTGAAGAAAATTCAGTTTTGCATCACAGCAAAACACAAAACCATATGCCTATATTTTAAAGTATAGTAAAATAGAAAACCATTATTTTAAATTGTAATAATATTTCACAATATTTTTGTTTTTTTTTTATGTATTTTTGATCGAATAGGCTAAATCCACGCTTGATGAGCATAAGATACTTCTTTCAAAAACATTTAAAATAGCAATGTTTCCATATTTTTGTACTGTATAAATAAAAATATACAAAATGTAATGTTAAATGTTGTATAAATAAAAAGGTTAGAATCATATTTGTTTCAAGTGCTTTTTAGTGGGGGTGGGGGGGCATCCAACATGAATTTTGCCTAGGGCCTCCTAAGGTCTAGAACCGGCCCTGGGTGATTGGATACACCTGTTGCTGATTTGCTACCCATTCAATTCAGCTCCACTGATTGGCTGCACTCAGGAGGAAGCCAGCATATAAAGCCAGCACTCTCTCAGAGCAAACTGAGAGGGAGAGGGTTGCAGATTGTAACCTGTCACACGGACTTCTTTTCGCTGGCTCCAGATTACTTTATTATGGTTGTTACTATTGAGTGCTAACCATTGGCGCTAATGTGGATTTAGTTGGAGACTTGTAAGAGTTTAAGAGTTTTTGTAAGGAAACTTGTAGGGAGGTGGGTGCCTTTTTCTTGAATTGCTTCTCTCCTGGTTATCTGGGTGGTCAAGGAGATAGGGAAGTTCATTTTGTTATTTATTTGCTTTTGGTTTATGTATAGGTAAGTTATGGTTAAAACTGAGTTAGAAATCTTTTTGTTTGTTATGTTGGCCTTTGCCCCCTCCTGAAGCTTCTGTTTCCTTTTATCTTTTTCTTATGATTTAATAAAAAAAACTAAGTTATTTTGTTTGGAGATGTGTTATTGGGGCTGGAGACAAGAGGTCCCTGTGCTTTCTCTATCCAAAATTTGTTACTGCTATGCCCATTACCTCTGGACTAAAAGAGGGCTAGCACGTAACAAGTGGGGGCTCGTCCTTTCAAGTGAAAGTTTACCGTGGTGTAATTGTAAGTATCTGCTCATTTCTTGCTCTGTTTGGCTGTTTTCTTTTTGGTGAAGGAGAAGGCCTCTGTGGTAGTGAGAATTACGGAATTTGATTTGAGTTAATTTACTCTTTCTCCTACTCTAGAGATTTTTGAACGTTGCAGGAAGGCAGATTTGTTTTTAATTGCAGATTTCTTTAATATTGAGGTTTCAAGGCAGAATACCAAACAAGTTATTAAAGATTATTTGCGGGAAAAGCTAGTTGAAGGGATTTTGCCAGATTACTCTGCCGTCAGTGCTGGGGAACAACCTGGGTACACAGCAGAGGCTGTGGCAGGTGAGGTTCTTCACGGGCTGGCGACTGAGTCTCTGGGTGAGTTTTGTTAGCGGTTAAGCTGAAGGAGTTAGATCTCCAAATAAAAAAACAGGAGTGTGAGGGGCAGAAAATCAGGCTTCGTGCTATAGAGGCTCAAGCAGATAGGGATATTAAGATGCGTGAGTTAAATTTGCTTGCACAGGAATTAAATCGAAGGCCAGTTCCTATGCCTCGTTCTAGACTCCCCTCAGCTTTATCTTCTGTCACTTCACCTGCTGCTGTTTTGCATAAAGATACTGATAATGCAACTTCTGAGCCAGATTTTGATGTTTGTAGGTACCTTAAATTAGTACCCCCGTTTAGAGAAGCAGAAGTAGATTCGTATTTTGTTGCCTTTGAACGGGTTGCTATGAAGTTGCGCTGGCCAAAAGATGTGTGGGCTCTGCTTTTGCAGTGCAGTCTTTCTGGTAAAGCACAGGAGGTTTGCTCTGCTTTACCAATAGATCAGTCCCTTGACTATTATACAGTGAAATCTGCCGTTCTGAGAGCGTTTGAGTTGGTGCCGGGGGCATACCGTAAAAAATTTAGATCACACGTGAAAACAGACATTTGTTGAGTTTGCGAGGGAAAAGAAAACTCTTTTTGAGAGGTGGTGTCTCTCCAGTGGGATCACGACCCTTGATCAGCTTCAAGAGCTGGTCTTACTGGAGGACTTCAAAAGTTGTATTCCGGAAAATGTTGTTGTCCATTTAAATGAGCAGAGAGTTGCAAGTCTTTTCGATGCCGCAGTTGTAGCCGATGAGTTTGTTGACTGTTAGTGCGTCTCCTTCCATTTATGAAGTGTCTGATAGGGAAACGACACGTGGGTTCTCACTGATTGGCAAAGGTGAGACCCAGTCGCTATCTCGTCGTAAAAAGGCTTCAAGTGATAAACATGTTTGTTTTTATTGTCTTGATCCCAGTCATTTAATTTCTGACTGTAAGGTGTGGAAGGAAAAGAACTTTGCTTCCAAATCTAAAAGTGTTGCACTCATACACCCTGCACATGAGGAAAGCTACACATTCGATCTGTCATATCAACCTTTCCTCCTGTCTGGGTCAGTGTCTGTCTCCATTGACTCTGAGTTCAAACCTGTCACCATTTTGAGAGATACTGGGTCAGTTCTGTCATTTATTTTAGAGGAGTTATTGCCCCAGTCTGCCGAGACATATTCTGGTACAGACGTGCTTGTACACGGAATTGGAATGCAGTGCATAAATGTTCCTCTTCACAATGTCTATCTGAAATCTGACCTTGTAACAGGAACTGTAAAACTTGGGGTACATTCTCAGTTACCTGTTGAAGGGGTGGGCATTATTCTCGGAAATGACCTCGCAGGGGGTGAAGTTTTTCCCCGGCCAATTGTGGTCCATAACCCTAGTGTGAATGAACAACCTGATCTTGCACGTCAATTTCCAGCAGCTTTCCCTGCATGTGTCGTGACACGTGCCCAATCCTCTAAATTCAGTGACATGGTGGATCTCTCTGAATCATTTTTGGTGTCATCAATTTGTGACCAACTTGTGGGAAGATAAGGTGCCTGTAGAGCCAGAACTTTGCCTTAGCAGTGAGGGCGCAGTTACCTTTCATTTAGAGGTTGGTAGGGAACAGTTGGCGGCTGCACAGAAATTAGACCCCTCATTAATAAAATGCATTGAAGCTGCTATTCCCCTTAGTCAAGAGGCTAATGCTAAGGTAACTTATTTCTGGGAAAATTTGGTGCTTATGCGTAAGTGGCTGGATAGAGCTCATGCAGATTCACAAGAATTGTTCCAAATTGTATTGCCAGTTGGTTATCGTGAGCAGGTATTAAAACTGGCTCATGAGCATGTGCTATCTGGACATTTGGGCGTCACAAAAACCTTTTGTCGAGTTTCCAGGTATTTTTATTGGCCTGGATTAAAATCAGACGTATCTAACTTTTGTAGATCGTGTCCTGTTTGTCAATTGGCTGGGAAACCAAATAAAAATATACCAGTTGCCCCTCTGCAGCCGATTCCGGTTATGAGAGAACCTTTTGAGCGACTCCTTGTTGACTGTGTGGGTCCGGTACCCAAGTCCAAGTCAGGACACGAATATATTCTAACAATTATGTGTACTGCAACACGTTTCCCAGAAGCGATACTTTTACGTTAGATTAGAGCCCAAGTGATAATTAAAGAGCTAGTGAAATTTTGTACTACCTTTGGTCTGCCCCGTGTTGTGCAAACTGACCAAGGGTCGAACTTTACCTGTAGATCCAAGGCATTCACACAGACCCTTGCTGAGTTAGGGGTCAAACACCAACTCTCAAGCGCGTATCACCCTGAGTCGCAGGGCGCGCTTGAGAGATTCCATCAAACCCTTAAATCAATGTTGCGCTCCTACTGCATAGCTCATGGGAAGGACTGGGCCGAGGGTCTTCCGTACCTAATGTTTGCTGTCCGTGAGGCAGAGCAAGAGAGTCTTGGGTTTAGTCCGGCTGATCTTGTTTTCGGTCACACTGTGCGTAGGCCGTTGAAGTTGCTTAGTGAGCAATTATTAGCTAAAGACTCTCCGCCGGTGACCGTTCTTGACTACGTCAGCACTGTTCGTGAGCAGCTATATAAGGCCTGCGAACTGGCTAGAGAACATCTGATTACAGCTCAGTCAAGAATGAAGACCTGCTACGATAAGAGAAGCGTGAATCGTAGTTTTCAATCTGGGGATAGTGTCCTTGTTCTTTTACCTGATTCCGGTTCTGTGTTTCGAGCAAAATTTTCGGGTCCATATGAAGTAAAAGAAAAGCTCAGTGACAACAATTATGTCATTTATACTCCTGATCGACGTCGTAAGACCCGTGTATGTCAAATAAATATGTTGAAACAGTTTATTGTGCGTGGTGAGAAGCCTATTTCCTCCTCTGTTTCACCTGTTGTGGTGGCTACTGTTAGTGAAATGCCCGAAGATGAGCCAGTTGAAAAAGTTGCACAAGTTGCAGCTAAAAAGCTTCAAAACTCTGCTATGCTGAGTGATTTGCAGAGCTTTCTTGCACGCCTGACAACAAAACAGAGTGAGCAAATTATTAAATTGGTTCATGAATTTCCTTCACTCTTTCGTGCCTGGTAGAACGACCATGTTGACGCATGACATTGATGTAGGTGAATCTCATCCAATCAAGCAACATCCTTATAGAGTAAACCCCAGGAAGCGTGACATAATGAGATCTGAGGTTGAGTATATGCTGCAGCATGGTCTAGCAGTACCTAGTCAGCGTCCATGGAGTTCACCTTGTTTATTAGTGCCTAAACCTGACGGCTCTTATCGCTTCTGTACCGACTACCTTAAGGTTAACTCCTTAACGAAACCTGACTCCTTTCTAGGGTTGGGTACCGAAACCCGGTACCAATATGGCACCAGTACCTATGTAACCGGTATGTACTAGAACCGAATCAGAACGCAGATTTCGGTGCCTCATTTCGGTGCCATGCCTGAGCGATCGATTAAAGTATTTGTCCTTTGTTTCTCCGAAATGCACGTAAGAAGCATCACTACAACTACAAATATTTCAGCAAAATTTATATTTTAGTCAGAGTTATTGCGCTCCTATTTCATTGCGCGCCATCTGTTTGGCGCATGCACACGGCGGCGCTCATTCTAAATGAAGTCTGTAAAGTTTAGCAGAGAATCGCAAAGCAAAAGCTCACGCACTTCTGACAGCAAAATGGAAATATTTCCATGGCATTCTAACATTTACAGATGGAGAATATACCTGTGAATTGCAAGTAATGCATTACGGAAAACAGCAAACACATTAAACCACGCGAGAAGCATCTCTGTCAGCGGCAAACGCAGCCTTTCTGTCAGAGCATCTGACAGGTAGAGCGTGAGTTGCTTTAAACTGAAACTATAGGCTACTGTATCTTACAAGTTCTTTTTATAGCCCTTCATATAAAGCTTGTCACGTTTAGAACAAATTGTATTATGCACTTTCTCCGCAGCAGTTCAGTCTGTGTCCTCCCTAGATATTTTATCAGATGCGCTCGTATCAAACTACTGTATATCAATATTAACTGTATTGCTTCATAATAACGTATCGATTATAAAGAATATATCGATATATCGAACAAACTCTATATACCGCCCAGCCCTACCCAGCCAGCATTTCAACATTGATTCACCGGTGAATCAACGTCGGGTACCATGGTTGAATCCGGATTGTTTCGATTTTGCAAATTGGATCAACGTTGATATTGTGACGTTGTTTCAACGCGAAATCATGACGTTGTTTCACCGTTGAAATCGCGATGTTGTTTCACCGTCTTACCTTCAGCATTGGTGAATTAAGGTCGTTCTGTAGACATTGGATTAAAGTTGAATTATGTGTTGATTTTGCAAATTTAATCAACGTTGATAACACGATGTTGTTTCACCGTCGTACTTTCAACATGAATGAATACACAACTGTACGTTCAATTAGAACCTAGTTTGCATTTAGATCAACACTGTACACATACATAAAGTTTAAAAATCAAATGACTGGCAGCAATGGCTTTACAATCAACTTCAATAAACTACCACACGTTGAAAATGGTAAAACAGCAGTTTTATTTTGGAAACATACAGTATAAAACATGTGAAAATAATCCCAAACTTTAGCTTGTAGTGTTTGTGCTTGGATGTATTGTTAAAAACCTGTAAAATCCAAATACAACATTTAAAGACTCCAAGTGTTTGTACCATAACATGCATATTTTGCGCTGCACTTGCAAAAGAAACCCTTGTACTTCTTTTGACTCAAACCAGTTGATCTTTTATTTTGGTGGAAATCTATGGTTTCTGTGAAAACATGTTTTACTAATGTGTCTCATTACAAGAGATTTGTGCAGTGAAAATGTGTTGAACAGTTTGAGAATGGAACCTGCAACAGAAACCATGTCGGTGGTAAAGGATAGGACTGTCTGAGTTTTGTCGACAGCCAGAGGAAATTCTTTACGCAGGAAAAACACTGCCTTGAATGAAATGCATTTAATATTTTAAGTAGAAATGTTTCTTCAAATTCTGATAAAATGTTAGAACCAACTGCCTTGTGCATATAGCGTGGTTGTGCTTTGGGTGATCCTTGAAAGAGTCCCAGCTCTAGGTCCTTTCTGACGCCGTGTCCTCCTCTCTCTCACACTTGTGCACTTTCTGTACTGTCCTGTATGTATAAATAACAAAAACACCAAAAATAAATACTCATAAAATATCAACTTTGATATTGTGAAATATCTTTAACTGAAAACTGAATGCAAAACAAATCACATACAGTATTTTCACTTTAAGTTCAATAACAGTGGAGTTGGAAACAAATTGCACAACACTATTCATTAAACACCTATTTAATTTATTCAGATGAAAGTTTGCAATATTAAATTATTCATAAGCAGTTTTTTCAGAGCCCCCAGTTACACTGTTTTAATCAGAATCCTAACTATACAGTGTATTTAGTAAAACAAGTAAAATCAAATCAAGTACATTTTTATTAAACTAAGTAAAATCAAAACCTTTCACAAAAGGTCAATGAATCTCTTCCAGAAGTGACAGTGCAATGTAACAGATGAACAATTCCTTACCAAATTGCAAATAAACAGCTGGATCCTTGATGACTCTACAAGGGGAAAGAAGAAATGGTTCACTGAAAAGTTCTTAAAAAGCAGTTATTCGTTTTATACCATTCCTTTAAAACAGTGGTTCTCCAACTTTTTATATCAAGTACCACCTCAGAAAATATTTGGCTCTCCAAGTACCACCATAATGACCAACATTAAAATACAGTAGCGTAGTAGGCCCAACTATTCAGCTACAGCTCTGCACAGTTCAAAACGAGGCAGTTTTATTCCTAATAAGAATATTTATTGTTGTCAGCCACTTTAACATTGTAAATACAGTTTGAACATTAACACTGCACAGTGCTTACATACAGGTAAATACAAAACTTAAATAATGATTGAATTATAATGTGTTGTACCAAAAGTTAAATAAAAACTGTTCTATACTTAAATGTAAAAAAAAAAAAAAAAAAAAAAAAAACTTTACTCAAATAAAGATTAAATTAAAATGTATTAACATTAATTTATATTTAATTTCGTGATTCCTCTGCGTACCACTAGAGGGAGCCTGAGTAGCACTAGTGGTACTCATTCCACACTTTGAGAATCGCTGCTTTAAACAATCTTAATTCGTTTAAATTTACGATTATATGATATTTAGAAAACATGAACAGAGTATGTTATCTTTGAGACTATTATAAGATTAAAAATATAACACAATGCATGGCATTCACATCAGAAAAATCTCTAAGACAGACATTAACTTAACATAACATACTAGCAACACACAACAACATTAGCATCTGTGATAAAGCAATACAAAAATACACACACACACAGACAGACACAGACACCGGTTTTTATCTTCTGCAGGTTAACGTTACATGTCATTTACCCATTTGTAAACTCTGGTAACATTATAAGTTACTTTACTATTTTTGAAAGGTAAGATAGCGATTTTCTTACCTGATTTTGTCCGTGTGTTTGCAGGACCTCGCAGATCACACCTGACCCTTCCTGTGTTCACATTCTAGTTTTTGTTCTCCGTTGACATGTCACGACTCAAATTCGCTCAAAATAAATATTTA
This sequence comes from Schizothorax lantsangensis, assembly GCA_027422415.1. Taxonomy (NCBI): domain Eukaryota; kingdom Metazoa; phylum Chordata; class Actinopteri; order Cypriniformes; family Cyprinidae; genus Schizothorax; species Schizothorax lantsangensis. The sequence goes on from CM049841.1 coordinate 29,746,949, forward strand.
ACATGCAAATATAAAATAATTCGGGACCGACCGAGCAATATCAACGAGCAGCGGCTCACGCACACACACACACACACACAGTCAGTCAGCTGCCTCACTCAGAAAGACGATAATAACGGTCATATTTTCAAACTGAGAAAGGCGCGAACAGTTTCATTGGCCAGTTTCCTGGATGACAGCCAGATTAACCAATCATGATCAAAGAAATAAGGTAAACGCAGTGAAATGTATTTAGTTTTGTTGTTGTTAATGATGATAATATTTTAACATACCTTTAGATTTTAGAATAGGTTTAACGATCAAAATATTGTAAAATGCTAATAAAATAATAATAATGATCTTAAATAATTTAGTAATAATAATTTAAAAGGCAGAAATTTCTTTTGTATGCTGTTGAAGACATTAAGTTGATTCAACATACAGTTCTTGTAAAAAACAAATCAACATTGATTTACAAGTGTTTTTGGCAACCTTTTTCAACCATTGAGCATTAAACATTTTTTCAACGTTGTTTCAATGTTGAAACAACAACTGTCATTATTTCAACCATATTTCAACGTTGAAGGTTGGTCATGTGCCGGCTGGTTTTCAACCGTTCAGCATTAAACGTTGTATTAACATTGTTTCAACGTTAAAACAACTAACCTTATTTCAACCATATTTCAATGTTGAAGGTCGGTCATGTGCAGGCTGGGTAGCTTTAGGGTGAATCCCATTTCTCTGTCTTACCCCTTCCCCTTAGTTTTGCGCATTCACGTGAGAGTAAGGGCTATCCCAATTCTCGTTTTGATCGAGGGGTAGGGCTTAGGGGAAGTGGTAGATACCAGAGATGGAAACTCGAGTCTGCGACTTGGACTCGAGTCGCACTTAAGTCGCATAAATAAAGACTTGGGACTTGACTTGGACTCGTGAACAGCTGACTCGAGACTTGACTTGGACTCGTGACTGGTGAGACTTGTAAAAAACGCAAGTCATTTGGTATAGGAGTTTATATGAATGTATCTCTGAGGGAAACTGGCTGTCTTAAAAAAAAGTTTAGATGGTATTTTCTTTTCATCTTGCCTCCGTATAATGCATATTAGTGTTCATAGCCGCAGCACTGCTTTGTTTACAGCGGAAACCAAGGAAACGATGTTTAATTGATGTTCAAGCGCCACCCGCTGGCAGAGAGTGAATCTGCATTTATTCAGCCTGTGCGGTTTTGTTTCGTACAGATGGTTTATGTAGAATAGTTTCACAAAACTAAAGTCAGACCATTTTGTTTTTGCTTCAAATTTCGAAATTATACAATCCAATTTAGATTAAAAACTGCTCATGCTGGATGTACAGGTACATCTCAGAAAATTAGAATATGGTGAAAAAGTTCATTTTTTCTAGTAATTTATTTCAAAAACTTAAACTTTCAAATATTTTAGATTCATTGCATGTAAAGTAAAACACTTCAAACGTTTTTTTTGTTTTAATTTGGATGATTAGAGCTTACAGCTAATGAAAGTCAAAAATCAGTATCTCAAAATATTAGAATATTTACATTTGAGTTTCAATAAATAGCCATCCATACAGTATAAATTCTGAGTATCTCTTGTTCTTTGAAACCACAATAATGGGGTGTACATGAGATGATTACATGAGATGTACCTGTATGCAGCCTCTTTGTTTGGATTGTGTTGTGTTTAAAATACAGTGGTTGCCTCTCATTTTAAATTGAAAAAGAGCACAGACAAAGCCTTGGTTTGTTTATGAGATTTATTTAATTTGTGTAATTCATTTGATTAATTGGGGTTAGAGAGAGTATAGGGTACTTTGTCTCAAAAATTTTGATTTATTGCCCCACATAAAAATACCACCCACCAAGCCCCCAATCCCTCACTCCCTCCCGCCATAACTGGACACCTGTTTTGGACACCTGTTGTACACCCCAACCCATCTAAATGGCGATCTGGTTATCCACTCCAGTGTGTTTAAGGAATTTATGACTGTTTTTGTGTGAGGGCCGTTGTTATGTGATTTTAAACTTTAAATGGTGAAATTGTGTTAAAGGGATGTATTTATTAAAGTGTTTTCACATCAAATATACGTGTAAAACGTGCAATGATTGTTTTCCCTACAAGTCAAGACGTGTTGGTGTAATTAAAACAATTTTAGGCAAAGTTAGAAAATAAAGCATTAGACACGCTAGTTTTTTCTATCATTACAATTATAGATAATTTGACAAAGTTAAATAAAAAGAAGAAGAGTTGAGAGTGTTTGTTCATCTAACAAAAAAGCACCAAACACGTTCGTTAACATTAGAAAATGCTGTCTTATCTTACCGTGTTGTGAAATAAAAAATATCAGACCGTTAAGTAAGATCATACAGTTTAAAAGTAAAAAAGAGCCTTCATTTAAAAATAAACGAACATTGTTCGTTAAAACAACAGTATCCGGCAGTAGTCAAAAACTCCTTGGTTGTCTATCGTTACAATTTAGGTGAGTTAGCTAAGTTTGTCACGACAGAAAAACGAAAAGAAAGAATCCCCGCGCGTCTAGCAGCGTCCGTCAGATAACCACTCTCTGTGCTGTCAAACTCAGAATGAGTCCGGGAGTGCAGCGGCCAAACCACGCCTACGACCAACCCCTAACACGGGCGGAGAGACTGAACCAAAGATTTAAAATAATTAAAGTAATGCTTTAACATTAGAACAAACGTTATTTTAATAAATCTTTAGCAGTTCTTAATTAATGAAACCGTACAGCATTCGCCCTAAACCTTTTCACTTTAAAATTAGGATAGCCTATACAAGATTCCTTTTAAACATACATCTCTAAACCACAGGCTTTTATTTTTAGTTATTCACAATTAATTTAGTGGATCCTTTATTTACTTTTTGTTTTTGTCAAGTTTAAGACTTCTGACTTGTTATATAACCAGACGTTTTTCACTTTTAGATTATACACGTTTCCTTTTAAACATACATCTCTAGTACGTAGGAAAAAATGTTGGTTGATTTATTTTATTTAGTTATTCACAATTGATTCCTTTTATTTACTCTTTGTTTTTGCCAACTTTAACCCTACTGACTTGTTATATATACCCCAGACTTTTTCACTTTTAAATGACACTAGTTTTCTTCTAAACATACAGCTCTAGTACATAGGAAAAAATGTTGTTTGGTTTAGTTATACATAGGTTACTCTTTGATTTTTGTCAAACTTAAGTCATCTCGCTGTGATGTCAGTATAAAAAATTAGATTAGGCCTACACAAGTTTATTCCCAAGCATACACCTCTAAGCCACGGGTTTTTGTTTTATTTAGTTATTTACACTTAATACCTTTATTTTACTCTTTGAATTTGTCAATCTTAACTTGCGATGTGGTATAACAGTTAAAACGCACGTATGCGAACGCAAACAGGATTTCTCTTTGATTTTCCAACCGTGACGTTTGCGGAGTGTTATCTATCAATTGAAACAGACACACAAGGTCTAAACTTTACAACATGCACCTGCGAGTGCGCAGGGTCTTCGGGGGGGCTGCCAACTTTGGCCTAAAGTTCAGTGATCAAAGGGCATCCATCGCATCTATTTTATGACATACAACTGCGTGTGTGAACATTGTCAAAAGTTCGTTGGAATGGTTCACTGGATGGTCAACACACACACACTAAAACAACTCCTACATTTAAACATTTAGACTTTTACAAATGAAAACTTTTAGAAGCACACCGGGTATCTCTACAAGATGATGAAAAACAGCATGATTAAACAACGATATGACTTTTGTTTTAACAAATACATTTTTAGATATTTCAAACCTAAAACCATGATGCTCTAAACAAACCAAGGATTAGAAGCAGTCAAATGATCCTCTGATGAACGCAAGACGGTTACAGAGTCTTTCTTTATGAATTAGAGTTAAATTAGACTACAAGTTAGTCGTCATAAGGTTGTTTGCAACAAAACTAATTCCTACAAATGTCTCACAGAATCTTTACAGCAGTTTAGACTTTCTCTCTCACTTTAAAAATGGTATTATTAACCGTGTGTTTAAATGCAGCATGTTTATTTTTTACACTATAATGTTTTATTTTATTAAAATAAAAACAACTGGTCTATATAGGGTTATTTTACTAAGATATGATCAAATAATTGACAGAGGAAATAGTTCAAATAATCGATAAGTCCAACTTATCAATCCTTGTTTGATGTGTCTGACGGTTTGTGACAAATATCTTACTGATACAGACCTGTTAAGATGTTAAGTATGTGTGCAACGTGTAAAGTTCAATATTACTGTTAAAAATAGTATAATAAAACAAACACACACACACACACAAACCTGATTATGATAAATTTTAAATATGTGTAAAATCGTATGTTGTTTTTACTTTTTGTTGTTAAGAAATGTTTTCATTTTAATCTAGCCTGTAGTTAGTATATCTGTACTGTAAAAGAACAAATATACATTTTCACTTAAAACTTCTCAGTAAAATAATTACACCTACAGTTTTAAACATGTTTAAAAAGTTTTAAACACATCGTGTGTCACTAAAGCAAGTCATGATGTCTATTGTCTTTAAATTAAACTTTAGTTTTATTCTTTAATTTCTTTAAAATAGCCTGATGATAATGCACCCAAGTGCTTTTCTCACATGAGTAGATAATTCTTCGGATGTGTTTGTGACAAACACATCATTTTTTATTTCAGAAAAGTTTTTCAAATGTATGACTGAACTTTTCTCATTTGACAGACCAACGTTTCAAATTATTTACCCGCGGTGTTTAACAGCCAGAGGGAATACATGTTGTTTTCTAATGTTCATGAAACCTTTATCGGTGTAAATTTCTCACCTAGAACACAAAACTTGTACATTTTGACTATTTGACTGTTTTGTAGGTAGCATGTCATTTGAAATGGTTTACTAAAAGATTAAAGCATCAGCATCTGTGTTTTCAACATGAAAGAGTTGTGCAAGGATGTTTCAACTATTATCGTTGTTTCTTGTTGACCCTAACAAACTGGTAATGAATTTTCGATGGCAGGTTTTACAATGTACAGTTCTCATACTATGTGCGTAAATAGATGTGCTACAACATTTATGATTATTTTTGAATGCCAACAGATTTTGTTAGGGATGTGACGCATCTAAGAATAATAATCTTTTGTAAATTATATTTTTTTTCTTACACCGGTAGTTTTAGTCATATTATCAAGATTTCAGATGGCCGTTCACAATTGTTTGTTGGACTGTGTATGTGTTACGAACCCCTGTTTAAATTAGCCAGAATGGGGAACGCAGCATAAAGGTGGACACGTGAAACCAAGATATCATGCAAAAACATTTATTTGGATAACTAAACAAAACATGACATAAAGGAAACACGTATCAAAAACAAGAAAGGAAACAAAAGAAAAAGTTCCTAAAGCATCTAACGAAAAAGAATGAATACTCCAAAATATAAAGGCAACAAAAAAAGTAATCAACCAAAATAAAGAATAAAGATAATAAGTCTTGTTTGCTGGTGGCTCTCCTGCCGTTACTCCCAAGCTCCACTTCAGCGTCCTTAATATAGGTTATCAGCACTCATGCCATTAGACGCAGGTGCGCAAAGGCGGACCTCAACGATCAGACTCCGAGAGAGAGATTACAAGAGACATGACGTCAGACGAAGGAGGATACACCCTCAAGGCATAAGCCGTAACACTCCCCCACCTAAAGGAAGAACCTAGTCTCTTTTTTTTTTTCATGCAAGAGAGACGGGTTCTGGGTGAAGCTATCAAATAACAACAAACAAGAAAACAGTACACCAACCCAGTGAACCTAATATATTTTAAAAAAAATATATATATATATTACCTAGCCCCGAGAAAGGGCATCTGCCATGACGTTGTCCGTTCCTTTCTTGTGGTGAATCTCAAGGTTATAATGTTGAGCCATTAAAGCCCAGCACATCAACCGTTGGTTATGATTGTACATTTTATTTAAAAAAACCAACGGGTTGTGATCCGTGTAAACGACAATGGGAGAAGAGCTATACCCAACGTACACATCAAAGTGCTGCAAAGCAAGCAACAAAGCCAGAGTCTCCTTTTCAATAGTAGAATAATTCAATTGATGACAATTAAACTTCGCAGAAAAATAAGACACTGGATGGGGTATGCCATCATCACCATCCTGAAGCAAGACCGCTCCAACTCCAGTCGCACTGGCATCCACCTCAAGCTTGAACGAACGAGCCACATCAGGAGCAGACAACACTGGAGCACTGCAGAGGAGAGATTTTGCACACAAAAATGCACTTTGACATTCTTCAGACCACTCAAAATCAACTTTAGGACTGCACATTTTTGTTAAGGGGGTAACCACAGTTGAAATTTTTTTACAGAAACATCTGTAATAGCCAGCCATCCCTAAAAATCGTTGCAACTCTCGCTTCGTAGTAGGTACAGGGTACGCAAGAATAGCGGTCACTTTTGCGTCCACAGGACGTACTTGACCGTTTCCGACCTGTTTTCCTAGATACGTGACGGAAGCTTTTGCAAAGTCACATTTCTTCAAGTTTAATGTTAAGGAAGCGGCTGCTAATCGACTAAAAACATCATGCAATGTGGAAAGGTGATCAGCCCACATAGAAGAAAAAATGACTACATCATCCAGATAGATGTTACAGTTCGGAACGTCACCCAAAACCATAGACATCAACCTTTGAAAGGTGGCGGGGGCGTTTCGCAATCCGAATGCCATCCGCGTATACTGAAAAAAACAATCAGGAGTCACAAAGGCAGAAACTTCAGAAGCACGTTCAGTTAATGGCACTTGCCAATAGCCTTTCAAAAGGTCTAGTTTAGTAATGTACTGAGCCGTGCCAAGATTGTCGATACAATCCTCCATACGCGGCAACGGAAATGCATCCGGTACAGTAACGGAGTTCACTTTTCTAAAGTCGGTGCAAAAACGGAATGACCCGTCAGCTTTAGGCACTAAAACACATGGTGAACTCCAAGGGCTATTGCTCTTTTTAGCAAAACCATTCTGAACTAAATATTCCAATTCTTGCTTCATAATATCCCTCTTCCCTATGGGACAGCGATACGGATGCTGCTTTATTGGAACTGCATTACCTACCTCAATGTCATGCTTGATGACAGAGGTACCAGACGGAACATCGTTAAACAGTTCAGGGAAGCTTTCCACCAACTCAATCACATCCTGCTGTTGGTCACTAGACAAATGAGATAGTTGAAAAGGAAACACTTTTAAAACTTCAGAATTTTTTAAACAACCTCCATTCAATAGATCCGTGGACATATTCAATCCATCATCACTCTCCTCAATCACCAGAGTACGGGACAGCATAGATACTTGCTTCTCTTCTTGCACCTGTAATTCACTCTCAGGGAAATTACTTTCCTTTCCAGGTTTACCATTACGACAAAGATACGATTTTAACATATTTACATGGCACAAACGCATCTTCCGACGGCGTTCTGGAGTCAAGATTACATAATCTGTGTCGCTCAGTTTACTTTGGATCACATAAGGACCTGTAAACCGTGTAGCCAATGTAGAACCAGGTGAAGGAAGCAACACCAATACCTTCTCTCCCGGCGAAAAATGTTGTTCCACAGCTCGCTTGTCGAAGCAACGCTTAATTTTCTTTTGTGACAAGGAGAGCGCTTCTTTAGCAACAGCACAAGCACTTCGCAAACGTTCACGGGTGCGAGAAATCAAATCAACCACATTACTTTTTCCAGCCGAACCTGGAACAAAATATTTGTCTTTTAGAATCTTCAAAGGACCTTGCACGTTGTGTCCAAAAACTAGTTCGGATGGACTAAAACCAAGTGATTCTTGTCGGGCTTCACGAAGAGCAAATAAAACTAAAGGGACCCCATCATCCCATTCGTTCTCAGTCTCCAAACAATATTTCCGCAAAGCAGACTTTAAAGTTTGATGCCATCGCTCCAAAGCACCCTGTGATTCTGGATGATAAGCACTGGATACGACATGCGACACTTTCAAAGCTTTCAATACATTTTTGAAGACTTTCGACAAAAAATTCGAACCTTGATCAGTTTGAATAGTCTTTGGTAATCCGAACGTAGTAAAAAATTTGACCAAAGCTTTAGTGACGGATTTGGCAGTTATCTTCCTTAACGGTATCGCTTCAGGAAACCGTGTGGCAATGCACATAATTGTTAAAATATACTGTGAACCAGATTTAGTTTTTGGAAGGGGACCAATGCAATCTACAAGAACGCGCTCAAACGGTTCTCCTACAGCCGGAATAGGATGAAGGGGAGCAGGTGGCACAACCTGATTGGGCTTCCCTACTATTTGACATACATGGCACGTTCTACAGTATCGAGAAACGTCAGCCTTCAACCCAGGCCAAAAAAAATGTTGGAGCACCCGATCGTAGGTTTTATTTACACCCAGGTGTCCAGACCACGGATGATCATGTGCCAAGCTCAAAATATGCTGTCGAAACTTCAACGGTACCACAATCTGATGGACCAAATTCCAGTCATCCGAATTCTCATCACTTGATGAACGAGCACTCCAGTGACGCATTAACACAGTGTTATTCCAATAAAACTGATGATTGCGCAATGGCAACATTTTAATGTCAGCACTTAAACGACATTTCGCTAATGTAGGGTCACTTTTCTGAGCTTCAGTAAGAGCATCACACGAAACAGGCAAAAACACGTCAGGATTTGGACAAACCACAGACTTTGTGATCGGTTTAGAAGTATCCAAACCCTCAAGAAATACATCCTTCTCCAAAATCTCGGCAAAAACAGACTCACCTAAACTCATTTCATTTTCTTTAACGAGACGTTTTGCCTGAGCGCGAGTCGTAACTGCACTAGCAGCGAACACATTTGGAAAACTTTGTGCAAGCGCATCCGGTTGCTGATCAACAAGTGGAATGTTAGTGACATGCACCACTGGCATTACTTTGCCTCCAGCGAGATCATTCCCCATTATAAAATCAATACCTTGTAAGGGTAGAGAAGAACGAACCGCTACATTAAAACATCCAGAGACTAAACCAGACAACACCCAAACGCGATAAAGAGGGACAGGTATAAAACCCATTTCGATACCCTGTACAATAGTACTGGTATCGCATGCAGATTCCGCGCAGAAAGGCAGAGTATCGGACAATATAAAGGTCTGAGATCCCCCTGTGTCACGCAAAATTTTCACAGCCTTCTGATCCTCAACAAGACCAGTCAGTGACACAAAACCATCAAACACGAATGGTTGAAAACACTCGTCAGGAACAACAGAAAGCACGGGATGCGGAGCCACTACTTTCACTAAAACGGAACCGCGGGGTTGCGTCCGCGAAGCATCTAACCGCTCTTGTTTTTGTTTTAAAATTCGACACTCAGAAATTATATGTCCCACTTTATGACAATAACCACACTCTTTACGCATTTTTGGGCTATATGGACTAGGCCTTATTTTAAAATCAGAAGGAGCAACTTCATTTTCTTTTTGTGAAGGGTATCCGGACTCACACGTACGTTTTAAAAACACAGGCTTATGCATTAATGCATACTCGTCTGCCAAGACGGCTGCTTGTTGCACAGTACCAACCTTTTGTTCATTTAAATACAACGCAGTACGTCTTAAATTCCTCAATGAGCAGAAGTTCTCGCAATGAAATATAGTCAGTGACTTTACACGCCTTTATCCATCTGTCAAAAAGTAGACCCTTCTCACGGGCAAACTCCACATATGTCTGGGACATAGATCTTTTTGTTGAACGAAATCGTTGTCTATAGTGTTCAGGCACTAATTCATAAGCACGAAGAATCGCATTTTTCACAGTCAGCCACCAAACAAGCCTTTAAATCCTTTTTAAGCAATGTTTTAGAAACAGGAATTTCAAAATGTTGAAAAATAAGGAATAAATCGTCCTTTCTACATGTTTCTAACGCTGCAGCACTAGGTTGATTTAAGAACACATTTAAATCAAAAGTTGCCATAATAAATTAATGAGCAAAAACAAAAACATAATATAATAGTACAAACGATTCCAGACCTACACCTACCTAACCAAGATCTAACTACCTCCTCTCTAGTCTTCAGAGGGTACCAATTGAGAGGCAAGCCTCCCCCCCGGAATTCCTCCAAAAACAACAAACTAAAATAATAAAACAAAACAATAAATCAGTAAACCGTTGTGAGAACCGGCGCTAGACACAGTCCCCCTGGTTTACTCTACCTACCCGGAAATCGCTTGCACCACCATTATTAGCTTATCTGCTCATCAAAACAAAATCAAATGGACGAGCCCCCAATTTATGTTACGAACCCCTGTTTAAATTAGCCAGAATGGGGAACGCAGCATAAAGGTGGACACGTGAAACCAAGATATCATGCAAAAACATTTATTTAGATAACCAAACAAAAAAACCCATTTTCCACTCCACCCATTTTTTTTGGGTGGAGGCCGCGGTTGTCCCTGCGGTGGTTCTCCTGGGGGTCCCGTGCCCTGGGGGGCCTCCGGATGTTTGGGGCCCGGGTCTTTTCCGTGCCTGCTTCATGCCTTGCGGGATGGGGCTGTTGTTCCCCACACACACTATTAAACATTTACATGGAGGAACCTTATGAACACAAGCGCGCTCACACACACAGGTGTACACTCAAGCATTCACATTGGTGTAAAAACAGGTGCTCACAGACACACATTGTCTTGATCTGCTGTTGCTTCAAAACTTATTTTGTAATATTAGTTATGTGTGCTGCTCAATAACATTTAACATTTAGAATTTATTGTGATTTATACAGATGTTGGTTGTTGCTGCAGTCTCTTTGATGTTGTGTCTTCGGTTGTTTTCTCTTTTTGTCAGCAGGTATTGAAGCAAATTGTCTGTTTTTTTTTGTTTTTGCTTTTTCTCCCTCTCTCTCTCTATCCCCCATTCTCCTTTTTTTCTCTCTCTCTCTTCCCCTTCTTTGTTGACTTTCCCCACACCCTTTTTTTTTTTTTTTTTTTTTTTCCTTTCTTCTTTCTCTCTCTTGTTTTCTCTGTCCCCTGGTCTTGTCTGTCACAGTGTGGTTAAGTAAAAGGGTATATCAAATTAAATTAATTAATTAATATAAAAAATAAATAAATAAATAAATTTAATTAAAAAAAAAAAAAAGAAAAAAGGCTGTGAATGATGATAGTATAGCCATGCATATGTACTGTCATGTGTTATCTGTGCTACTGACAGGCCAAAAAAAAAAAAGATAACCAAACAAAACATGACATAAAGGAAACACGTATCAAAAACAAGAAAGGAAACAAAAGAAAAAGTTCCTAAAGCATCTAACGAAAAAGAATGAATACTCCTAAATATAAAGGCAACAAAAAAAGTAATCAACCACTGTTTGCTGGTGGCTCTCCTGCCGTTACTCCCAAGCTCCACTTCAGCGTCCTTAATATAGGTTATCAGCACTCATGCCATCAGACGCAGGTGCGCAAAGGCGGACCTAAACAATCAGACTCCGAGAGAGAGATTACAAGAGACATGACGTCAGACGAAGGAGGATACACCCTCAAGGCATAAGCCGTAACAGTATGTTGTTAGGTGAAGACAACTCTTTGTGAGATGTCATCATAATAGGAATAAATGAAAATCAAGAAATTAAGTAACAGCCTTTTGTCTTTGAGATATTTATTTTAGTGAAACATTGTGTCTGTCCACACATGAAGCATCAACACGAAAATTAAGTCTTGCTGTCTTACCCTTAAAACTATTACAACTGAAACTAAATTAAACTATTGCACTGAAAGCTGTACATTCATTTAAGTTTGAGCATGTTAAATTTCCACGCTCTTGTAAAGAGTATTGATACATTTCATCCATAATCATTCAAGAGACAAAATCACTAAGAAAGAGAGTATAGCAAGACAAGAAAATGTTTATAATGCAGATAGAATTCAGGAAATCTGATTCCTAAACAATTGTGAAAGTTTATTAAACGCGGATTTGTAAAGGATATTTTTTACTCCACTGGATTTAGTCATCTTGCTCAGATAGCAGACGACACAATTCACATTTTGTTTCTTTGTCTGTATTTGTTTTAAGACTCCTCCACAAGTTCATGCTAAACTTTGCACGGGGAAAGCGTGCATGACGAGTACATACTTAATCATTTAAGAAAATCATTGAACATTTGACTGAACTTTTTATTATTTTGACAAACCTCCAATTCAAATTACTTCCCTCGAGGCGTTTGTCCACAGAATCTTTTTCAACACAACGCCATTAAAGAATGTTATCAGTCACTATCGACAGCTTCTGTGACTCAAATAAAGCGACATCTCTGGTGGACGTAAACATCTACAATGGGTGCATGTGGTAAACATCTTTGTATTTCCACTTCTGGCATATTTGTTAGATGTAATGTGAGCAATATTTTGATAACTATGATGTTCCACGCTTTTGTAAAGGTTATAGAAAGAATTCAAACATAATCTTTACATAGGAATTATCTTTGCTGAAAGCGAATTGACTAAAATCATTGAATTACGAAATGCAAAATTGTATACATCATTTAAGAAAAAGTGCTATAATGTATACAGAATACAGAAATCCTCCTCTTGATCTATTGTGACTGACATTTTACTAAGTCAGACGATCAGGATTATGGATGAAGCGGCTCACATTTTGTTTGTTGGACTGTATATGTCATTACTATGACTGTACTGTAGGTGTGGCCTTCTCTCTGAGAGCCATCAGCATTCAGTGTTTATAGAAATAAATGAAAATTAAGAAAAATTTCTTGAGAGTGTTTGACTAAGTCGGTATGGTCTAGCGGTTAGGAACATATGGTCCCATATGGTCTAGCGGTTAGGATTCCTGGTTTTCACCCAGGCGGCCTGGGTTCGACTCCCGGTATGGGAAGTAATGTTTTGGGGAAGTCGTGGCCTAAGGGTTAGAGAGCCGGACTCGTAATCCAAAGGTAATGTTCAAGGTGTGTGTGTTCACTGCTGTGTGTGGGACACTTTGGATGGGTTAAATGCGGAGCACGAATTCCGAGTATGGATCACCATACATGGCCGTATGTCACTTTCACTTCTTTTTTTTAGGTCAATTATCTATCTATTTGATGTGAGACCCCATTAAGTTTAGACACGAAAATTAAGGCGTTCTGTTTTACACTTACAACTGAAACATATCTAACCATTGTGGTCAAAGCTACATATTCAGTAAAGTTTGAGGTTGTACACAGTCTTGAAAAGGCTACAGACACAAAATATCAAGGATTTTTTTTTATTGTTTTGTGCTCCCTATGTAACTCAAGAGTCCAAGTCACTAAGAAAAGTATCATATGAATACAGAAAACCCACTCATGATCATCTGGGTATATTTTTGTAAATGTTGTTTTAAATTACTTTTTTCTTATGCCACTACATCTAGAGCTCTTGTTCAGATAGCCGATGACGATGTGCACATTTTATTCGTGCACATCGTCATTTCTTTCAACATTTCAGCAGGAAAACATTATAAGATAATAAAAGGATAGGCCTTCTACAAGAGATTGTTTAAACTGAGATTGTGACGTACTGTAGAGCTTTTTCTGGTCTGTCTACAAAAAGCGGCCACGAGACACAAGCCCCTCGATCTTACTGTTTCTCTGTTACATGTACATCTATTTCATTTAGAACACAAAGTTGCACATTACAAGTTGAAGATAGTGTGGAAACACTATTTTCTTTGCACACGTCTCTAAACATGACTTTAATAAATAAATCACAGATGTCATGTAGTTAATTCATTGAAAGGTGCATGTTTTTTGACCGTTTTAGATGGTCTGCACCAGCACACAGACACATGTTTTAAGTATTCATCTGACCAAAAGGTTTGATCCTGGGGAAACAGCGGCTGTGTGTTGTCATGATTGTCTTCAGAATTGATCCACTTTTATTTAAACAATGCGGCATGAAGTTACTGTATTCAACAGCACAGTCCCTTGAAATATTGCAGTATATCTTTTTCCCTTCTAAATATCTAAACATGTATTTAGCTTAAATATTAGTTGTTAAGTGTTTACAAAGTTGTCATAACTGTTGTTGAATTTTATAACATATATTTCACCAAACCTAGAGGACTGAAAATAGGTTTAGCATAAGTCCGCATTACAGCTGTTAGCCTGAAAATGCAAGTGAACTGAGATTTCATTACTGAGATAATCTACAGAATGTGAAACAAGCTCACAGTTACATTAGAGTTTTGGATTCTAGTTTATGCTGAATATTGTTTGTTACTGTTTCACAGGTTTAACGACTCATTACTTGAAGACTGTACTGTATAAATTACAAAGTTTTCCACAGTAGTAGGCCGACTCTGAAACCAGGCCTGTAGAAAGAATAAACCAGTCTTATAAACTCATTGATTTGTTTTAACAACTTTAAAATATAATCTGCACGAGCGATACTCTCTTAAAATCGATAGTGCGCAAAACATATGTAAAAGGACGGATAACATATTAATGTGATGTTTTGGTTCGTTTCTTACACAGCAGAGCATTACTTAACATTTTTATTAAGTTTTAATATAAAAGATAATAGTCTGTTAACAATTTAGATGCTTTTATTATGAAATCGCACAAAGAACCGCTGAAGTACGTACCGTTTGTTAACACGGAATTAATTGAAATAATAGCCTACCATGAGCTTATTTAACCGCTTTATTTACAGTATGCTGAATGTAAAACTCTTAAACAGAAACATTAAAACATTTCAAACTTGTCAAACAACCGCTTCAATACATTCCTCTTATGAAAACGTTTAAAATAGAATACTGTCAAACAGAACGTTGTCTGCAAGTTCCCAACGTGTAAATTGCTTGAAAACGCTTGAAGCTACGCATTTCACAGTACATACACAGATACGCGTTTTCTTTTGCCTATGTCTCTAAACAATAGCTAGGTAAATGACTTACAGTTGATACGTCATTTTAAGCGAAAGGTGGGACGACTAGTGTCTTTTTTTTATTTTGACCACACCGATGTTTTGATACCTGCGTTTTAGACGTCTGTCTTTTAAATCTGACCCAGATGTCTCGATATTTTGCTCTTCTTTTTATGAAAATGTGCGGTAAGCAGTTTTTGTCCTCATCTGCAGTATACCGAAGCGTTTTAATACGTCATAAATTCCAATAGTTAGATAGCAAATGCGACTGTTTATTACTGAGGTAAGTCACATCAGAGTTGCATTCTAGTTTTATATTTAACATTTTTCATCTACCTACATGTTTAACGACACTACTGTTCTAGGTCTCCTCACGCCGTTGTGAGATATAAACCACAAAGTTTTTCATAGTGTTAAGCTTTGAAACCAAAACGATTTTTAAGTTTTCCATGACTTTGTGCGCTCTTTCTGTATGAATTTGTTTACCGCAGTTTCACCATCCTTATCTTATCTTCCACCACCTAATTGTAATTGTTAGGCCTTACGCTTGCTAGTTTTTGCTGTTCATATAAGTCGATATTTCTACGAATTTGTTTGATTCAATAAAATATCGCGTCTTCATTTGAGACATTATGACATTAATGGCTCAACATTATAACCTTGAGATTCACCACAAGAAAGGAACGGACAATGTCATGGCAGATGCCCTTTCTCGGGGCTAGGTAATATATATATATATTTTTTTAAATATATTAGGTTCACTGGGTTGGTGTACTGTTTTCTTGTTTGTTGTTATTTGATAGCTTCACCCAGAACCTGTCTCTCTTGCATGAAAAAAAAAAAGAGACTAGGTTCTTCCTTTAGGTGGGGGAGTGTTACGGCTTATGCCTTGAGGGTGTATCCTCCTTCGTCTGACGTCATGTCTCTTGTAATCTCTCTCTCGGAGTCTGATTGTTTAGGTCCGCCTTTGCGCACCTGCGTCTGATGGCATGAGTGCTGATAACCTATATTAAGGATGCTGAAGTGGAGCTTGGGAGTAACGGCAGGAGAGCCACCAGCAAACAAGACTTATTATCTTTATTCTTTATTTTGGTTGATTACTTTTTTTGTTGCCTTTATATTTTGGAGTATTCATTCTTTTTCGTTAGATGCTTTAGGAACTTTTTCTTTTGTTTCCTTTCTTGTTTTTGATACGTGTTTCCTTTATGTCATGTTTTGTTTAGTTATCTAAATAAATGTTTTTGCATGATATCTTGGTTTCACGTGTCCACCTTTATGCTGCGTTCCCCATTCTGGCTAATTTAAACTGGGGTTCGTAACACATACACAGTCCAACAAACAATTGTGAATGGCCATCTGAAATCTTGATAATATGACTAAAACTACCGGTGTAAGAACAAAAAATATCATTTACAAAAGATTATTATTCTTAGATGCGTCACATCCCTAACAAAATCTGTTGGCATTCAAAAATAATCATAAATGTTGTAGCACAACTATTTACGCACATAGTATGAGAACTGTACATTGTAAAACCTGCCATCGAAAATTCATTACCAGTTTGTTAGGGTCAAAAAGAAACAACGATAATAGTTGAAACATCCTTGCACAACTCTTTCATGTTGAAAACACAGATGCTGATGCTTTAATCTTTTAGTAAACCATTTCAAATGACATGCTACCTACAAAACAGTCAAATAGTCAAAATGTACAAGTTTTGTGTTCTAGGTGAGAAATTTACACCGATAAAGGTTTCATGAACATTAGAAAACAACATGTATTCCCTCTGGCTGTTAAACACCGCGGGTAAATAAGACACGCCCTCCGTCAAGTGTTGACGCCGACGCCCCGTGTGAATGCAGCGTGAGCCAGAGCGCGCGCACACACACGTCACACACCGGATGTGTGTGCGCACTCAGATCACTTGGACATGGTTGTGTACAAAAGGTAAAAAACTATATAAATACTGTTCGTTTTCTCACACAAACCGCTCGTTTCATGTCTTAGGCCATCAATGTGTAGTTACGATGGGGAATTGTTTAATTTGGATTTCTCTGTGCATGTTCTTTTTCCCTCTTATAGAGACAGTGACCTATACCTGCCATTATATGACTGACAGACTAGAACGGTTTGACCTAAAAACATCAAAATTGGATCTACTGAAGAAAAAAAGACACCTACATCTTGGATGCCCTTGGGGTAAGCTGATAGATACCAAATTTTAATTTCAAAGTGAACTAACCCTTTAACGGTCTGATATTTTTTATTTCACAACACGGTAAGATAAGACAGCATTTTCTAATGTTAACGAACGTGTTTGGTGCTTTTTTGTTAGATGAACAAACACTCTCAACTCTTCTTCTTTTTATTTAACTTTGTCAAACTATCTATAAATGTAATGATAGAAAAAACTAGCGTGTCTAATGCTTTATTTTCTAACTTTGCCTAAAATTGTTTTAATTACACCAACACGTCTTGACTTGTAGGGAAAACAATCATTGCACGTTTTACACGTATATTTGATGTGAAAACACTTTAATAAATACATCCCTTTAACACGATTTCACCATTTAAAGTTTAAAATCACATAACAACGGCCCTCACACAAAAACAGTCATAAATTCCTTAAACACACTGGTGTGGATAACCAGATCGCCATTTAGATGGGTTGGGGGTGTACAACAGGTGTCCAAAACAGGTGTCCAGTTATGGCGGGAGGGAGTGAGGGATTGGGGGCTTGGTGGGTGGTATTTTTATGAGGGGCAATAAATCAAAATTTTTGAGACAAAGTACCCTATACTCTCTCTGGGGTTTGTTTTAAAATGTTGTTTTGTTGTTTGACATATTTCAATTTTACAAAGAAATGTGCTGCATTTTATCTGACAATTAATAAATGGACACCTTTTCATTTCTAATTTGTCTTAAATTTTGTTCTCGTTTTTTTTTTTTTAGTTGTTGTTGAGAAAATCATATCGTGAAATCAGTATTTCAAAACTGATTTAGCCTCAATAACTAGCTAAATATTGCTAATAAATAGAACAAAGACTTGAGATGTGACTTGGACTTCACCTCAAAGACTTAAGACTTGACTTGGACTTGGACCTCAGAGACTTGTGAACATGTCTGGTAGATACCCCTTAAAACCAAGCATTTTCGCGAGCTTACTTGAAACCAAGGGGTACCCAGAACACACTGCGCAACCGGCAACAATGTCGGCCAGATCATCCAGAGAGTCCCATTTTCGGCTTAAATAATTGATTTAAAAATTACGACAGTCTTGTTTTGTGCTCTACACAGTCCTGTACATATATATTTGCAACCATGTTCTTAATTGAAACGTTTTAAAAAATCGCTAGTTTGCTACGCTAACGTTACATCGCTGATTTGCACAACAATCGCAAAAACATCACTAATAAAACCCACTCAATCGACATACACACACTTGCAGACGCATCTTGGAAGTTTGTGATCAACACTTGTCGCCTCTGGTGACGTAGCAGCCAGCTAGCGACGATGTACGATGACGTAACCGTAACCAAGTGGTGTCTCATTTCATAGGGGTATGTTTTCACCCCTAGCGATTACCACTCAGTTTCGAGGGACAAGGGCTAGGGGTAAGACAAAGGGGTAGGGGAAGGGTAAGGGGTAAGACAGAGAAATGGGATTCACCCTTAATTAAAATGCCTAAAGCTAAAATTCTCTTGTATTCGCATTTTTAAACCCGTTTAAACCAACAAAAGAGAACATTATAACCTTTTTAGTCCACAACACCAGTTAAATGCTTCCTTTTGTGATCTGATAGCTTCTTGTCACAGAATGAGGCAGAAAATATGTTCCATAGGCTACTAATGCATTGATTAGCAATGGATTTTAAATATACTTAATTATTATGAAAATACCAGAGATGGCTTGAATAACACAGACAAACTATATATTGTCGTAGTCGAGTGTTTAATGTATTTGTTTTATCATTCAAAATGTTTATATATTCTGTTTACTCAGTTACAGGAATAGCAATGCCTTTGTCCATATTTGGGATTTCCTGGAGCTTCATTAGTTCCATATACAGTATGTGTGTGTGTGTATGTGTATATATACAGGTGCTGGTCATATAATTAGAATATCATCAAAAAGTTGATTTATTTCACTAATTCCATTCAAAAAGTGAAACTTGTATAATGTATACATTCATTCCACACAGACTGATATATTTCAAGTGTTTATTTCTTTTAATTTTGATGATTATAACTGACAACTAATGAAAACCCCAAATTCAGTATCTCAGAAAATTTGAATATTACTTAAGACCAATACAAAGAAAGGATTTTTAGAAATCTTGGCCAACTGAAAAGTATGAACATGAAAAGTATGAGCATGTACAGCACTCAATACTTAGTTGGGGCTCCTTTTGCCTGAATTACTGCAGCAATGCGGCGTGGCATGGAGTCGATCAGTCTGTGGCACTGCTCAGGTGTTATGAGAGCCCAGGTTGCTCTGATAGTGGCCTTCAGCTCTTCTGCATTGTTGGGTCTGGCATATCGCATCTTCCTCTTCACAATACCCCATAGATGTTCTATGGGGTTAAGGTCAGGCGAGTTTGCTGGCCAATTAAGAACAGGGATACCATGGTCCTTAAACCAGGTACTGGTAGCTTTGGCACTGTGTGCAGGTGCCAAGTCCTGTTGGAAAATGAAATCTGCATCTCCATAAAGTTGGTCAGCAGCAGGAAGCATGAAGTGTTCTAAAACTTCCTGGTATACGGCTGTGTTGACCTTGGACCTCAGAAAACACAGTGGACCAACACCAGCAGATGACATGGCACCCCAAACCATCACTGACTGTGGAAACTTTACACTGGACCTCAAGCAACGTGGATTCTGTGCCTCTCCTCTCTTCCTCCAGACTCTGGGACCCTGATTTCCAAAGGAAATGCAAAATTTACTTTCATCAGAGAACATAACTTTGGACCACTCAGCAGCAGTCCAGTCCTTTTTGTCTTTAGCCCTTCTGATGCTGTCTGTTGTTCAAGAGTGGCTTGACACAAGGAATGCGACAGCTGAAACCCATGTCTTGCATATGTCTGTGCATAGTGGTTCTTGAAGCACTGACTCCAGCTGCAGTCCACTCTTTGTGAATCTCCCCCACATTTTTGAATGGGTTTTGCTTCACAATCCTTTCCAGTGTGCGGTTATCCCTATTGCTTGTACACTTTTTTCTACCACATCTTTTACTTCCCTTCGCCTCTCTATTAATGTGTTTGGACACAGAGCTCTGTGAACAGCCAGCCTCTTTTGCAATGACCTTTTGTGTCTTGCCCTCCTTGTGCAAGGTGTCAATGGTCATCTTTTGGACAACTGTCAAGTCAGCAGTCTTCCCCATGATTGTGTAGCCTACAGAACTAGACTGAGAGACCATTTAAAGGCCTTTGCTGGTGTTTTGAGTTAATTAGCTGATTAGAGTGTGGCACCAGGTGTCTTCAATATTGAACCTTTTCACAATATTCTAATTTTCTGAGATACTGAATTTGGGGTTTTCATTATTTGTCACTTATAATCATCAAAATTAAAAGAAATAAACACTTGAAATATATCAGTCTGTGTGGAATGAATGTATACATTATACAAGTTTCACTTTTTGAATGGAATTAGTGAAATAAATCAACTTTTTGATGATATTCTAATTATATGACCAGCACCTGTACAGTATATATATATATATATATATATATATATATATATATATATATATATATATATATATATATATATATATATATATATAACAAGTATCGGTTCAGGCACCGTTTAGGCACCGGCACCGTTTTAAAAGTATCGATTTGGCACCGGTATCGAAAAAAAAAAACGATACCCAACCCTACTCCTTTCCACTGCCTCAGTTAGAAGATTGTGTTGACCAAGTAGGCTCTGCTAGATATGTCACCAAATTAAACCTGTTAAAGGGTTATTGGCAAGTGCCCCTAACTCCACGTGCATCTGAGATCTCCGCGTTTGTTACTTCTGAACATTTCCTACAATATGAGGTTTTAGCTTTCGGCATGAGAAACGCACATGCCACCTTCCAGCGCCTTATGCAGGTGGTCTTGTCAGGTGTTCCAAATTGTGATGCGTATCTAGATGTAATCATCTATTCAAAAACCTGGGAAGAACACGTAAAGACTTTGGAGTTAGTATTCAGTCGACTGGCTGTTGCCTCTTTAACCTTGAATCTTGCTAAATGCGAGATCGGTAAAGCTGTGGTAACATATCTTGGGAAACAAGTTGGCCAGGGTTCTGTTAAGCCAGTTGAGGCTAAGGTTGCTGCCATACTTGAGTTTCCTACACCTCGTAACAAGCGTGATTTATGCCAGTTTTTGGGCATGAGTGGGTACTACCGGGGATTTTGTTGTAATTTCTCTACTATTGTATCACATCTTACTGACCTTCTCAGTACTACCAACAGTTTTAAGTGGAACACTGAGCATGATAATGCTTTTAACGCTGCAAAAGATCTCCTTTGCCATGCCCCTGTGTTGTCTGCCCCTAATTTTGATTTGCCTTTTAAACTCCAAGTAGATGCCAGTGCTACTGGTGCTGGAGCAGTTCTGCTGCAGGAGGACTCCTGTGGCATTGACCATCCAGTCTGCTACTTCTCAAAGAAGTTCTCGAAATGCCAACAACACTACAGAACGATTAAGAAGGAGGCCCTCGCTTTGCTGTTAGCTCTTCAACATTTCGAGGTTTACTTAGGAAGTAGTGCCGTGCCTATCGACGTGTATACTGACCATAACCCACTGATTTTTCTTTCCCGCATGTCCAACTCCAATCAACATTTGATGCGCTGGGCTCTGATTGTCCAGGAGTATAACCTAAATCTTCGACACATTCATAGTAAAGAAAATGTGGTGGCGGATGCTCTCTCTAGGACTGCAGATATGGAGATTTAAGTGGGTTGTTTTAAAAAAATTAATTGCAGCTAAGTTGCACTACTATTGGAGTTCTGTGAGTAACTTGTTTTACAATCCATGGGTTGTAAAATTTAATGGTGGGGGTGTTGCGTCCTGAGACGTATTTTATTTATGAACGTTCTATGCGTTTTGTGGTGTGCGTGCTTTTGTATTGTTTTTTTTTTCTCATGTCTACTGCTGTCACCGTCGTGGAGGTGATTGGATACACCTGTTGCTGATTTGCTACCCATTCAATTCAGCTCCACTGATTGGCTGCACTCAGGAGGAAGCCAGCATATAAAGCCAGCACTGTCTCCGAGCAAACTGAGAGGGATGCAGATTGTAACTTGTCACACGGACTTCTTTTCTCTTTTCTCCCATTACCTCTAGACTAAAAGAGGGCTAGCACGTAACACTATATATATATATATATATATATATATATACTACCATATATGGTTTGATGTAGTCTACAGAGATTAAGGTTAGATTTGGGCTGTTCTCTAAAAAGAAAAAAAAAACATACAAGTACAAACTAATCACTGATTTTGTCCAAGTTTTCTCATAATGATCTTTTCAAGAGTAGTAAACAGAAAATCTGCAATTATGTTGAGATATGTGTTGTTTCTCTTGCCTCCCTCTCTTTTCTTTTCTTTCCCACAGCTCTGTTATGGCCTGTTTCAGAGCCTCTGCTTCACATTTGATTTTCAGATCCTCCAGTTCTTGGTTCCTCTGCTCTTCGTTTTCCATTAAGATTCGCTTGTCATTGTCCTGAAACTTAGTGTGTGAATTGTACACAAGAATCAACACAGTCATTGTGCATGTATAAAATGGTTAAATATGTGCAAGA
This sequence comes from Schizothorax lantsangensis, assembly GCA_027422415.1. Classification (NCBI taxonomy): domain Eukaryota; kingdom Metazoa; phylum Chordata; class Actinopteri; order Cypriniformes; family Cyprinidae; genus Schizothorax; species Schizothorax lantsangensis. The sequence goes on from CM049841.1 coordinate 29,769,644, forward strand.
TCACTGTTGTGTAATTTACTGAATGTCAGTGGGAGATTTTCAAACTTTAATCCTAAAGCTCAAGTTTGCACCTTTAGAAAAAATAACTAATGAGAATAACTGCCTTTAATTCTACAGTTCAAGCACAGGCAAAATCAGTTAAAAAGACCATAACATAATAATCTATAATGACAAACTTTCTGTTAATCTTTTTATTTAATAACACAAACATAAATGTTTACATTAATGTTTACATAAGTAAAATTCGACATACCGTTACCATCAGCTAGTAGGTGCTACATTTTTCAAACAGGCAAACATTCTTGTGTTTGACAGAAGATAAAAATTGACCATAAAAATCAGCTGCATATAATTCTTAAACATTTAAAATAGTGGATATACATAATTTCATCCAAACAGGCAATATTTCAAAGGCACATTTGTGTGTCTATATTTCAAAGTGTTCTACAAAGATTTAATTACTCAATAAAACAATTAGTTTATCTGCTATATTGCTATTCTTCATGAGAAAAAACAGTGTTACTAAACCAAAGGAATGAACTTTCTTGTTGTCCTTGTTGAACATGCTGCATACTAGGGATGCACCGATACCACTTTTTCCAGTACTCGCCCAATACCGATACTTTTATTTTTGGCACTTGCCGATACCGAGTACCGATACCGATATTTTCATTGCATTTGTAAATTTTTTAAATATTGGGTACAGAAACCAAAAGAGTATGCATAATGTTAATTGGTCAACTTAATTTATCAAATAGATAGTCAAACCAAAATTTATTCAGACACCTTCAACATTTCTCACATTATCAGTGTTTATTCGCTATGGTTTATGGTAATAAAATATGACAAGAACTCAGAGTTAAACTGTATCAGATCAAATTCAGCTTGATAATGTCAGATAACTTTGATGGAAAGGTATGTGATGGATTACAATCAACCAAAATTATTCAGACAGCTGTTAGTATGACAATATTTACACAACTATCAATACTTTGTCGGGCAAACCTTGCAACCCTTCATGCAAACCTGAACTTCAGTTTTTTCCCAGACTCAGTCTGAATAATTTTTGGTTCCAGATTTTTATCAATTTTATTGGTACTCCACTGTATGAAAGAATTTTTGGATATAATATGTCACAGTTTACTTTATTTTGCTATCCTCACTTACATAAATCACCCGCTTCGAATGATATCATTCGATTGAACGGCTGTTTTCAGTGGATATCAGGTCACATATATGGCCAAGAAGGGGTCTGCTGCGTCTTCTGTTAGGATGAGAAGGATGTTATCATCGATCCACAAGGTTAATCCCTGCATGCATGTATGAAGGTGAAGTTACCACTGGAGTACCAGCAGAGGCGATCGTTTTCCCCAACGTCAACAACTGCACACGGACCAAATACCAGCGAAATAGCGCATTAAAAGATGGATTTAGATGACTTCAGGACACATATACAGGTACTGTCTCTTAAAATACTCAATTGTTCCGTGTTTATGAATGAAGTTATTAATTTGACATTTGCTTATGGTGGGAAAGGGATCGTGTAAAAAGTCCACACATTTACCATAGTGTTACCATAGTAACTGTCGCTCGACGATGTCATGTGTAGTCAATGCACAGTGACCACAAAATATACCATGCTTCTCCCAGCATAACTGTAGTTTTACTGTGGTATTTCTAGTAAAATCCCAATAACTTCAATATTTACTATGAGTTTACCTCAGTAACCGTAGTTTTACTGTGGTATTTCTAGTAAAAGCCCAATAACTTCAATATTTACTATGAGTTTACCTCAGTAACCGTAGTTTTACTGTGGTATTTCTAGTAAAAGCCCAATAACATCAATATTTACTATGAGTTTACCTCAGTAACCGTAGTTTTACTGTGGTATTTCTAGTAAAAGCCCAATAACTTCAATATTTACTATGAGTTTACCTCAGTAACCGTAGTTTTACTGTGGTATTTCTAGTAAAAGCCCAATAACTTCAACATTTACCGTGGTATTTATAGTAAAAGCCCAATAGATTAACAAAGCTAATCTCACACGCGAACTGCCTAAATACAGACAGCACATCACATGCCCCACCAGAGACAGCAATATACTGGACCACTGTTACACTGTTTTAAAGGATGCATACCACTCTGTCCCCGTGCAGCGCTGGGACTCTCTGATCACTGTTTGGTTCACCTTCTACCAGCCTATAGGAAGAAACTTAAATCTTCTAAGCCTATCTTAAGATCTGTAAAGAGATGGACTGTTGAAGCAGAGCAGGATCTACAAGCCTGCTTCGAACTTACTGATTGGAGTGTTTTTGAGGCTGCAGCTACTGATTTGGATGAACTCACTGACACCGTGACATCCTACATTAGTTTCTGTGAGGACATATGTGTACCTACCAGGACTTATTTAACATTTAACAACAACAAACCTTGGTTCAGTACAAAACTCAAACAGCTTCGCCTGGCCAAAGAGGACGCCTACAGGAGTGGGGAAAAAGCCTTGTACAAACAGGCCAAATACACACTGAATAGGGAGATAAGAGTGGCAAAGAAGAACTACGCTGGAAAGCTAAAAAAACAGCTTTCAAGCAACGACCCTACATCAGTGTGGAAAGGCCTGAAAGCCATCACCAGCTACAAGACCCCTCCCCCCAGCACTGAGGCCAATCAACAACTGACTGAAGACCTGAACTGTTTTTACTGTAGGTTTCAAAAACAAAAGCCTGGTCTGACACCCCACACCCACTCTGACCATCCCACAACACAGCCATCAACACCCTCACCCTCCCCCTCCCTCCCCCCTACTGTTTCTCAGCCTGTAATCAAGATCTGTGAAGAAGATGTAAGCAAAGTCTTCAGGAGACAGAAGATAAGGAAAGCCAAAGGCCCAGACGGTGTCTCTCCAGCCTGCCTCAAAGCCTGTGCTGTTCAGCTATCATCCATATTCACATTGATCTTCAATAGATCACTGGAGCTGTGTGAAGTCCCCTCCTGCTTCAAACGCTCCACCATCATCCCTGTACCCAAGAAACCAAAAATCACAGGACTTAATGACTACAGACCTGTTGCTTTAACGTCTGTGGTGATGAAGTCATTTGAGAGGCTCGTGTTGGCTCACCTGAAGGACATTACTGGACCCTTGCTGGACCCCCTGCAGTTTGCTTACCGAGCAAACAGGTCTGTGGATGATGCAACATCCTCCAACATCTAGACAAACCAGGGACTTATGCAAGGATCCTGTTTGTGGACTTCAGCTCCGCTTTCAACACCATCATCCCGGACACCCTTCAGAATAAACTGACACAGCTCTCCGTCCCCACCTCCATCTGTCAGTGGATCACCAGCTTCCTGACAGACAGGCAGCAGCTTGTGAGGCTGGGAAAATTCTCATCCAACACCTGCACCATCAGCACTGGAGCTCCTCAGGGTTGTGTTCTCTCCCCACTGCTCTTCTCCCTCTACACCAACGACTGCACCTCTAAAGACCCCTCTGTCAAACTCCTGAAGTTTGCAGACGATACCACACTCATCGGCCTCATCCAGGACGGTGACGAGTCTGCTTACAGACAGGAGGTTAAGGAGCTGGCTGTCTGGTGCAGTCTAAACAACCTGGAGCTCAACACGCTTAAAACTGTGGAGATGATCGTGGACTTCAGGAGAAACCCCCCAGCTCTCCCCCCACTCACTATCATGAACAACTCTGTGAATGCAGTGGAGTCATTCAGGTTCCTGGGAACCACCATCTCTCAGGACCTGAAGTGGGACACTCACATCGACTCCATCGTGAAAAAGGCCCAGCAGAGAATGTACTTTCTTCGTCAACTGAAAAAGTTCAACCTGCCACAGGCGCACATGACACAGTTTTACTCTGCTGTTATTGAGTCGGTTCTGTGCTCTTCTATAACTGTATGGTTTGGGTCAGCCAGCAAATCAGATATAAGAAGACTGCAGCGGACTGTTAGGACAGCAGAAAGGATCATTGGTGTGCACCTGCCCAGCCTTCAGGACTTGTACTACTCCAGAGTGAAGAAACGGGCAGGTAACATCATCACAGACCCCTCTCACCCTGGACACGACCTGTTTGCGCTTCTCCCTTCAGGCAGACGCTACAGATCTCTGTGCACTAGAACATCTAGACATAAAAACAGTTTTTTCCCCCAGCCTAAACCACTAACACAGGAATTATTGCCTGTGTTCTGTAATTCTCTAACCCTAATTCTTGCCTGAAATTCATCCCCCATCTCTAATTATTTACTCTCTCTAGAACTATGTAAATATGTATGCATAATTTTCTATACAGCTGTATATATAGAGTAAATAAGGCACAAATCTGTACATAAATCTTCTGTTCCAGATTCAGACACATTATTATTATTATTATTGTTAAGGCTTATTTAAATGTTCTGTTCTCATGTCAGATATGTATGTTTATATGTATGTTTGTATGTATGTATGCATGTACATATGTACCAAGAGCTTCTTAAAAACCACAACAAATTCCTCGTGTGTTTGCACACACTTGGCGAATAAAGCTGATTCTGATTCTGATTCCTTCAAAATTTACTATGAGTTTACCTCAGTAACTGTAGTTTTACTGTGGTATTTGTAGTTAAAGGACAGTAACAACAATACTTACCATGTTTTTACCACAGTAACTGTTTTTACTGTATACTATTTTAAAGCACAGTAAACACAACGCTTTCCACACCTTTAAGATGTTTTTTTAAATTAATTGTAATTCAATATTTTTTTTTCTGTCTTGCAGTTATGTCAGATTGCATACTCCAGCAGCTCTTTTAAGAAGCCATCTCTTGTAAAGGTTGTCTCTCTCTCACTCTCACTCTCACTCTCTCTCTCTCTCTCTCTCAGCTTTTCCTTTCCTATTTTTCCAAACTGTAATCTGTAATTCATTTACACATATTTTGCTCTCTGTGGTTTATTTCTGTGGTTCATCATGGCATATTTTTAAAACTCAGAATCAAATTTTGACCAGTTCTTTCAGAAAGCTGCTGGAATTAACAGGGAACTTGAACTCGAAACTCCCAATGCTGATCTTGAAGAAAGGTTGAAGAAAGGGTCCTTCAAAGGTTCAGCCCTTCACAGGTTATGTTGAACACTTTTAGTAATAACTGATTTGATTTAATGAACATATCCTTATATTATGTGTTGATCATATCTTTCGTTATTGTCCTTCTCAAATATTTTGCTCACAGATCATTTTTAACACACTGTCTCACATTTATATATTTTCTCTTCGTTTCAGTTGAAAGGGAAGACCAAAGAAGGCCTGTCATGGGATTTGAATTTGGCCATACTGTGCGTTTACAGAGAAGACCAAAAGCTGCAAAGGAATACACTTCCAATGGTACGTCTGTGTTGGTCTGAGCACCTTTACTATTTGAACAGCATTTGATGTTTCTTTAACTTTGGTTTGCATACCCCACCACGGCCCCGCCACAAGGAACCCTCAACAAAGTGTCATGTTGAAGTAGTAATAATTCATACAATTGACCAAATCAGCAAATTCATATGATATTGTACAAGGTACTCATACAAAATTCTACAAATTTTTCTCCTACTGCTGTTATTGGCCTTTGCCTCAACTCTCATGCAGATTGTGCTCATAGTAAGTAGTCAGAGTGTTTATATCATAAAGTTTATATTAAGTCCATTGTATTCTTTATTAACCTTTACAAACTGGTGCTGTCTCTTCCCGTTCTAACAGTACATGATATCTGTCCACACCTCAGAGTCTGTCTTTCTTTCCGTGTTGATTTTTATTGAGCATATCTGTCTAAGAAACAAGAGTCTGGAAATGCTAGTTTAACTTCTCATGTGACAAATCAGATCTTCAATTAATTTGGCCAAATCAGATCACTTAAAGCTGTTCACAGCAAGAACAAGAAATATAATGGTAGATATTTTAGCATCCACACCAACAGACGATAATGGTCTGTTTACTGTTATACACGCTGCAGTTACAGTACGTTGTTGTCTGCTATTTGTTGTTGTCAATGTTTTTATTGTTCATCAGCTTGAAAAAGTTGTTCTGGAAGAGATTCCAACGATATTGTTCCTCTGTGTCATTAAATGTTAAATAGCTGCGGTGTGGACTCATCCTTGGTGTGAAGAGGCCTTTAAATTGCTTACAACAATACCGGCAGCATGTAATCATATTTAAAATAATTCATATTAATATAGGTTGCTATTGAAGAATACAGCTTTTTCTAATGCTGCTTTCCTCTCATTCTGTTAAACTTACACACAAAATTTTGCCTTTCTCTGCCAAATTCTCTTCATTTTATTCCTTTACTCCATCACTCACTTACACATTCTTTCGTGCTCTGTTGTAAGGTAGAAACTGAGAGTTTGCATGATGGCCTTTTCTCAGACTCTGAATCTGATGTATACAGATGAACTGAGGAGCCCGCTAGAGTTGCCAGGGAACTTGAACTTGAAGTTTATTATTATAACTGCTTAACTTATGTTTAAACAACAATAATAATTAAACATGGGGTCAATAGATATTTTCTTGTTTTACAGCTGAAGACCAAAAACGAAAAAGAAAATCAGTCACAGCAAGCCAGTCAAACCAGTCCTGATGAATGAGGAATGAACATGGTCTTCTTTTGCCCAAACAGAAAAGACAGAGCTAAAAGTTGCATATTTCCATTGGTATGTCTGTATTCAATGCAGTTATGTGTGGTACAGCATTGATGTTGATCTCTCAAAAGACAGCAGTTATAGTTACTTCAAGTCAGCAGTTATAGTTTTTCACACATAGATCTTTTTATTGCTCCTAGAATGAGCAAATTAGCTGTGCATCATCTCTGGGATTTGGGCAGGAAATGACTGAATCAATATGGTCAGTCAATATGGTCAGTTCTGACACCTGCACCTGTATTCACCAACACTATTTCTCTAGAGTTATTGTTGACTTATTGTTTTTTCTGTTTGTTTGAAGGAGGATGAAGCCAGTTGATGATGATATCAATTCAATGGCCACCAAGTGAAGCACTGCTACCTGAACCCATCAGATATCTGCTGTGAAGACTGCATTCACGAACAGCTCTACTGTGACAGCTCAGATGTTACGGCCCATAAAAGAAACTTCACAACTTCACAACTGCAAGATAGTGGTGGAGGGATTCTTTTAGCCCATAACTCCAAAAAGAATCAATGGTAAGTCCAGTGCAACAATTATAAATAAAAATACTATATATGGTTTATTAATTTACCACACCCTAAATACATATTTGTCCCTCCAGGGCATCTACACCAGGTGGTGTGTGAGGAGGACCATCAGAGACTCCAGCCACCCGAGCCATGGATTGCTCTCAGTTACCATCAGACAGATGTTATTGCAGAACCTTCACCAGCAGACTGCAAGACAAGTTCTTTCCACAGACAATCAGACTGATCTGAACTCGTACCAGTAACACCACACACACCCCACCAACCTCTTATGTACTGCACTCTATCAGTTACACTGACTGGACTCTGAATCACTATTATTCTGCACCCTGATATTCTGTTTACACTAATTCATACCGTACTGCACTGCAAAGGTATATGTGTACTGTGATTATTGTTTATTATTGTTTTCATTTCATGCTCTCTGTATAGTATAATATTTACCATATGTTGTTCTGTCTGTATTGAGTCCCTTATATATATATATATATATATGTGTGTTGCATATATAATCAATACTTGTCAATCATACTGTCGTGCTGCAGTTTGCACAAAAGACTTTCACCACCTATACATTTGCGTTCGTGGTATTGTAACAATAAAGTAATTTGATTTTAACTGGTCACATGTCTTTTGTTCATCAGTTGTACTGTACGGTGCTGGATAACAACTGCAAATTGTTTAAGTCATGGAAGAATAAGATTATGATAGGGACATGGACAAGCAAGCAAGAGGAAGAAAACCAGGAGAGCTCTGATGAGAAGAAACTGAATGTGATTCTATGATGCTCAGGACATTTCACTATGCATGCATTCTGGTGGCTTCATCTGATTAAAATAATATGGTTTTAAATTACTAATTTTTATTTCTCTTCAATATGATCTGTCTTTATATGCTACTTTAGCTGTCTTTATGCTGTATCCTCCAGCAAAGTATTGCACATGGTGTTGGATAATAAAGTATGGTGAATATTCTGTATTAGGGATGGTGTTTGGTAAATACACCATTTAATTTTGTAAACAATACATATAATTACTATGATTGTTTTAAGACATGAACATGTGGTCATAATAATGACTCCGTTATGAAGGGAATGCTGAAAGATGCATTAGAAGAAACTGCATGGACTATATTGCTACAGGAACTTCATGCACAACTGAGGATGATTTACCAGGGAAAGATCAACATGAATCTTGTACTGTATTATAAGCAAGATGAGCATGGGCATTACTGATGTTTAGCACCTGCAGAGGACAAAGATGAGACATTTCTGACACAGAGATACAAATTAGGTCTTTTGTATTATGAATTGTATGGTTTTTGCACCATAAACCACACACTGTACCTTGTCTTACTGAATGACACATTGGCATTGTGTGATAGTACAATAAAGTGTCACAGTATGTATTGGCTGTTTAAATTGGTGTCTTTGTTTACTGTCAACACTGTATTCTTGCTCCTGATCTAATGAAATAAATGGAGCACATTCCAAATAGGCACTGATGTAGATTTTTTGGGGGTCTGTTCCTATTCTAAGATAACTATGACTTGCAACTTTCATATTGGCAAGTTGATGAAAAGACAATCTAAAAAATGTGACTCAGCACAATTTGTTGTGATATTGAGAATAGAACTGTGTATGTTGTTCCATCCTCAGGGGCCCAGTAGAGTCCCCTGGAAGAGCAAAAAAAAATTAACATTTCAAATGGCTATAAATCAAAGTCTGATTATAGTTTTAAGGAGAAATTTGGCAGGACAACTACTTATGCTATGTTAATTAAATAATGTTGGACAGAGTTTTCAAACATATATGGAAAGGTGGTATAAAGGTGTTTAAAAAAGTGCTCTTATTAAAATACCAAATTTCGGCCTGCCTCTTAAATATGTCATAAATGTTTGCACAATTAACATGTTTAGATATACCTTTGTTCAAAAAAGATGGTATTTTTACACATTTTATTATTAAACATTTTAAACTACAGTACCCATAAGCCTCTGCCATTCAAATGCGAAAAACATGGTGCTGGTATTTGTAGTTTAACAAAAGTTTTCCTCGGGGTTAGGGTTACGATCTCAGTAAAGTGGTAATATCTCACGACATAACAACACTGCATTGTTAACTGAAGGTATTACTGACGTAATAATAACAGCAAAACGTACTTTGGAACATTAAGCGTTTTTTAATTTGGGTTAAAAGATAGTCCAATCACAGGTGCCAAGGGAACTTCAAAGCCAATGGCAACCCAGTTGAGCAGAAGCATCACACTTACTTGTCCATATATGGTCATTTATAACAGGATCTTCCGGGTTCTTGTGGTGAATGGACAGATACGATTTATTTGTCTCCACTCAATATAAAACTGTAACAACAGTTTGCATCGTGTGGTTAACCTGATGCAGCAATACATTTATTGATTAGTGTTTTTTTTTCTTTTCAAACAAGGGTGTAATGGTTCCCACTGCATACACTGTTTACACTAATATTAATTAATGTACAATATTTAAACTCAAAAGTGTGCATATACTGTGTGAAAAATAAATAATAAATGTCAAAATGTTTCATTTGCTTACAAAAAAACCCCCACCTGATATTTATTCAAACATGCAGTATTTTTCTGCTATTAAACTTTGCTTCTGTAACATTTACAGTGTATTTATAGTGTGTTAAAGGTATACAATTAATCACTTTTATGTTTTCTGGAAATGGATCCTACAAACTTGCCATTCTTAGCTCTGCCAGTTGAACTACATGAATATTAAAAAAAGAAAGAAAAAAAAAAAAAAAACACACACATTACGAATTTCCCAATGTTTATTGATATGTCAAACTTTTCCAATACAATCAGAGTGCCCAGAACAGCACTCTCTCTCTCTCCAGTTTGTGCCACTATGGAAAAAAAAACAGTTATAGTGTAATATAACAACTTAAAACAATGACTGATTGATCAAGTAATTCATGGGTACATGGACACAAACATGTAACTAAGAAATATGCAATATAAAACCCATTTTAAAAAACATTGTCTAATATTCAAAAATAAAGACAATTTGTTTACAGAAAATGTCATAAGATGAAAAATACTATTTTACAAACTGAGAGTTTTGAGGCTCCGGTTGAAAATATATTATTTTCTTACCTTTAATGAACAAATAGGCAAAAATGATTAAGAACAATATTTTAATATTTTACAATTATTATTCTCATGTAATCATTGTTTGATTCTATTGTGACTAAATGCAAGACCAATTAAAATGGTTAACAATTATATATATATATATATATATATATATATATATATATATATATATATATATACACAGTGACAGGAGTGTGAGATGGGAGTGTTGACTGTAAAGTAGAAATTAAAACAAGTAGACATGCAGTGAAGTTGGCAGTAAAGGGCTGAGAGCAGATGTGCCACACGAGAGTGAGAGAGATGTGGAAGCTTTTGGAAGGGCTGATATTGTGGAGAGCTGATGCAGAAGGACTAAGTAGTCTGTGAGAAATCCTGCAAGACAGGAAGAAAAAGAATTTATCACATGATGAACAATAAAAACATTGACAACAACAAATAGCAGACAACAACGTACTGTAACTGCAGCGTGTATAACAGTAAACAGACCATTATCGCCTGTTGGTGTGGATGCTAAAATATTTACCATTATATTTCTTGTTCTTGCTGTGAACAGCTTTAAGTGATCTGATTTGGCCAAATTAATTGAAGATCTGATTTGTCACATGATAAGTTAAACTAGCATTTCCAGACTCTTGTTTCTTAGACAGATATGCTCAATAAAAATCAACACGGAAAGAAAGACAGACTCTGAGGTGTGGACAGATATCATGTACTGTTAGAACGGGAAGAGACAGCACCAGTTTGTAAAGGTTAATAAAGAATACAATGGACTTAATATAAACTTTATGATATAAACACTCTGACTACTTACTATGAGCACAATCTGCATGAGAGTTGAGGCAAAGGCCAATAACAGCAGTAGGAGAAAAATTTGTAGAATTTTGTATGAGTACCTTGTACAATATCATATGAATTTGCTGATTTGGTCAATTGTATGAATTATTACTACTTCAACATGACACTTTGTTGAGGGTTCCTTGTGGCGGGGCCGTGGTGGGGTATGTAAACCAAAGTTAAAGAAACATCAAATGCTGTGCAAATAGTAAAGGTGCTCAGACCAACACAGACGTACCATTGGAAGTGTATTCCTTTGCAGCTTTTGGTCTTCTCCGTAAACGCACAGTATGGCCAAATTCAAATCCCATGACAGGCCTTCTTTGGTCTTCCCTTTCAACTGAAACGAAGAGAAAATATATACATGTTGAGACAGTGTGTTAAAAATGATCTGTGAGCAAAATATTTGAGAAGGACAATAACGAAAGATATGATCAACACATAATATAAGGATATGTTCATTAAAGCAAATCAGTTATTACTAAAAGTGTTCAACATAACCTGTGAAGGGCTGAAACTTTGAAGGACCCTTTCTTCAACCTTTCTTCAAGATCAGCATTGGGAGTTTCGAGTTCAAGTTCCCTGTTAATTCCAGCAGCTTTCTGAAAGAACTGGTCAAAATTTGATTCTGAGTTTTAAAAATATGCCATGATGAACCACAGAAATAAACCACAGAGAGCAAAATATGTGTAAATGAATTACAGATTACAGTTTGGAAAAATAGGAAAGGAAAAGCTGAGAGAGAGAGAGAGAGAGAGAGAGAGAGAGAGAGAGAGAGAGAGAGAGCGAGACAACCTTTACAAGAGATGGCTTCTTAAAAGAGCTGCTGGAGTATGTAATCTGACATAACTGCAAGACAGAAAAAAAAATATTGAATTACAATTACTTCAAAAAAACATCTTAAAGGTGTGGAAAGCGTTGTGTTTACTGTGCTTTAAAAATAGTATACAGTAAAAACAGTTACTGTGGTAAAAACATGGTAAGTATTGTTGTTACTGTCCTTTAACTACAAATACCACAGTAAAACTACAGTTACTGAGGTAAACTCATAGTAAATTTTGAAGTTACTGGGCTTCTAGAAATACCACAGTAAAACTACGGTTACTGAGGTAAACTCATAGTAAATTTTTCAGTTACTGGGCTTCTAGAAATACCACAGTAAAACTACGGTTACTGAGGTAAACTCATAGTAAATTTTGAAGTTACTGGGCTTCTAGAAATACCACAGTAAAACTACGGTTACTGAGGTAAACTCATAGTAAATATTGAAGTTATTGGGCTTTTACTAGAAATACCACAGTAAAACTACGGTTTTACTGAGGTAAACTACCATAGTAAATATTGAAGTTATTGGCAGTAAAACTACGGTTACTGAGGTAAACTACTGAGGTAAACTCATAGTAAATATTGAAGTTATTGGGCTTTTACTAGAAATACCACAGTAAAACTACGGTTACTGAGGTAAACTACCACAGTAAAACTACGGTTACGGTGGGAGAAGCATGGTATATTTTGTGGTCACTGTGCATTGACTACACATGACATCGTCGAGCGACAGTTACTATGGTAACGCTATGGTAAATGTGTGGACTTTTTACACGATCCCTTTCCCACCATAAGCAAATGTCAAATTAATAACTTAATTCATAAACATTCATTAATAACTTCATTCATAAACACGGAACAATTGAGTATTTTAAGAGACAGTACCTGTATATGTGTCCTGAAGTCATCTAAATCCATCTTTTAATGCGCTATTTCGCTGGTATTTGGTCCGTGTGCAGTTGTTGACGTTGGGGAAAACGATCGCCTCTGCTGGTACTCCAGTGGTAACTTCACCTTCATACATGCATGCAGGGATTAACCTTGTGGATCGATGATAACATCCTTCTCATCCTAACAGAAGACGCAGCAGACCCCTTCTTGGCCATATATGTGACCTGATATCCACTGAAAACAGCCGTTCAATCGAATGATATCATTCGAAGCGGTTACATAAATGAACTATAGTGTCCTGCACCCACTAGTAAATATCAAAAATTATATTTGGTCTCTGAATAATTTTTGGTTTGACTGTACATCCTTCGGTTATTTTCACACTTGATTATGCACATTAAAATGTATTTGTACAAGTTTTTGTTACTTTCACTGTTCATTTTTTTGCTCTATGGTACATCATCTTTAATTTAATAGCATTAGATCTGCTCTATTGCAGCGGCTCAGTGCTGTAATAACGCGCTTTGCTGAAATAATGTAGGGAACCACTCGTTATAAATCTCCTAACTGTGATATTTTCAGAAATAGAAGTCGCATTTTTCTTTTCATCTGAAACATGCTGCGATTTATATTCCAAAGCCACTCATATAATGCAGAATCACTCATGAAGCAAGCAAAACGCGCGCACGTATTTGTGCTGGTGCAATGAGAGGGACAAGTACAGAACAGCCTCGCGCATTTCAAACAGGCTGTTAGTTTCACTTTCGCCAGAAAGTCGTGTAGCTGTAGCCTATGCTTAAGGTTGAAAATAAATAAAGTTTATAGTGAATGCCCCTATCAATTGTCTTATATTTACGATTTAGTTTTAATCCAAATAATGCGTGCTAAGTGAGCGAACATCAATAAACAGAGCCGGCCCAAGGCATAAGCGAACTAAGCGGCTGCTTAGGGCCCCCGTGGCCACCAGAGGGCCCCCAAGAGTAGCCTAAATGAAATGACAGTTTATTTTATTTTATTTTAATCCGTGTTATATTATGTCAATAATACAGTAAAACAGTGGTAATTATACGAAAGTGCAATATTAAATAATTAAATAATCTACACCTATCATTTTATTATTTCCATATCGACGTGTCATTCAGGCACAATATTGATAATATGTGCTCTGGACGCCGCCCTGTGGATCTGTCGGATTAACATCACGTACATTCACCTATTTCTCCCAAAATACATGAAAGTAAGTGGTCAGTTAGCTGGGTGAAAAACAGAGTAAACTTTATAGTAACCTACACAATGTGTATTTGATAGGAATAAAACACGTCGCCCATTAATTGAAAGGATTATTATTGCCGCTTTCCATAGAAATCAGTGCCTATTTAACAAACTAAATGTATTTTTTACTTAATTGAAGTGTATTTAAATGTCTGAAACCTAAAAATAAACTTTATTCGGTTGAAAAATATGAAAAGCACTGAGCGCGTCTTTCTTTTTTTCTGAGCTTGTCTCTCTCTGGCTCAGTGCCAGCCAAAGCGCGGCGCGTCAAAGGGTTAAAAACGATCACGTTTTGGGGGTGGAGGAGGGACAAATTCAACATGGGGGTAGTAGCCTAGGTATCTTTTTGTTTTAAGGAAGTTCGTGTTTGCACATCAAAACATCAACAAATAGACATCTTAATATATTATAATATAACATTTTACTTAGATTTAGATTAAAGTTTTTGTCTTCTGCGTAAAAATAACTGTCCTGGGTATATATTTTTGTAAACTGATAACAGCTTAACATTATCTTAGCCTACATTTTGGGTGTTTGCTATTATTCCAATATCATTATGCCTCAATTAGCTAGATATAGATTAAGAATTGTTGTTTATATACAAATGCTCTCTGCTGTGTTTAATATTTATTATAAAAAAGTATGACTTACATGAAGTACAACTTCGATTAATATTCTTGTTGTTAAAATAACATTCTGTTCTGTAAATGCATTGTCTGCTGGTTTATTTACAGTGTCCTCCACTAATATTGGCACCCTTGGTAAATATGAGCAAAGGCAGCTGTGAAAATAAATCTGCATTGTTTATCCTTTTTATCTTTCATTCAAAAAATTCACAAATTTCCAACCTATCATTGAAGTAAAACAATTGAAAGTGGGGCGGGGGATCTCATTGTGAAATAAATGCTTTCACTATTTCATGTTGGCCACAATTATTGGCACCCAATTATTGCAACGTCCTTTTCCCAGCACAACAGCTCTGAGTTTTCTCCTATAATGCCTGAAGACTTTGGAGAACACCTGATAAGAGATCAGAGACCATTTTCTTCATACAGAATCTCTCCAGATCCTTCAGATTCACAGCTCCATGCGGTGCTTCTTCTCTTCAGTTCACCTCACTCATTTTCTGTAGGGTTCAGGTCAGAGGACAGCGACAGCAATGGTAAAAGATTCATGTTGTGCTCAGTGACCCATTTTTGTGTTTATTTTGATGTTTGTTTTGGATTGTTGTCCTGGTGGAAGATCCAAACACGGCCCATTATAAGATTTCTAACAGAAGCAGTCAGGTTTTGATTTTTTATCTGTTGGTATTTGATAGAATCCATGATGCCATGCATCTGAACAAGATGTTCAGGACCCCTGGCAGAAAAACAGGCCCACAACATTAAAGATCCAGCAGTATATTTAACCGTGGACATGGGGTACTTTTTTATCCCTGTTTGTACTAAACTCATCTGGTGGGTTTGCTGATAAAAAGCTCATTTTTTAGTTTCATCTGACCACAGAAGCCAGTGCCATTTGAAGTTCCAGTCGTGTCTGACAACTGAATTTGCTGGAGTTTGTTTTTGGATGAGTGAGGACAATTTTTCTTGAAACCCTCCCGAACAACATGTGGTGATACAGGGGATGTTTGATTTTTTTTTTTTAGGTTTCTGACCCCAAGACTCAACTAATCTCTGCAATTCTCCAGCTGTGATCCTTGGAGAGTCTTTGGCTACTCAAACTCTCCTCTTCAGCGTGCATTAGGACAATATAGACACACGTCCTCTTTCAGGCAGATTTTTAACATCTTTAGTTGATTGGAACCTCTTAATTATTACCCTGATGGTGGAAATGGGGATTTTCAATGTGTTAACTCTTTTCTTACAACCACTTTCTATTTTGTGATGCTCAACAATCTTGTTCTTCACATCAGAAATATATTTTTTGTTTTTTCTCATTGTGATGGATGATTAAGGGAATTTGACCTTTGTGTTCCTCATATTTATAATCCTGTGGAACAGAAAGTCATGGCTGAACAATTTCATGCTCCTAGTCACCCTGGTGTGCTAAAAAATGTAAATATGAATGGGAATATACTTCAGAGATATTTTACTCATAAGAATTTCTAGGGGTGCCAATAATTGTGGCCAACATTCATTGGCGAAAAACATTTATTTCATCATGAGATTTTCTCCCCACTCTCAATTGTTTTACTTCAATGATAGGTTAGAATTTTGTGAATTTATTGAGTGAAAGATCAAAAGGATAAACAACGCAGATTTATTTTCACAGCCGCCTTTGCTCATATTTATCAAGGGTGCCAATATTAGTGGAGGGCACTGTAACTAGCCTACTTTTCAGCACACCAATTAATTACTAGGCCTATGCCACTTAATACTTTAACACTTTGAATGTTAAAGTGCAAATTAACACCTGACCACTCTTGTAAGTTTGCAACTGTTACAATTCAAAATCACAGAAGGGTAAAAACATGCCAGGCAGACAATGATAAAATGTAAACAACACAGCTACAACAAACAAAACTGATAATGGGTGTGTTAGATTTGTAGTATGTAAAATAAATAAATAATCAAGCTTTGACAATAACCAGTCATACTGGCGGCACCGAGGGGCCCCCAAATAAAAATCTGCTTAGGGCCCCATAAAGGCTTGGGCCGGCCCTGTCAATAAAGATCACACAACAGAAGAGCGCGCGCTCTCTGTCTCTCTCCCTCCCTCCCTAACGTTAAGTAACTTGTGCATTGTTTTACTTACTTGTTTTTGACATATCCGACAGAACTACAAACTTTTCAGTGATGTCTGTGAGAAATGAATATTCACTCGACGAGCTCGCGCACCTGCGCCGGCACGCGCGCATTCCACACAGCGCTTTGCTTTTCAGCTCGCGCACATCAGCTATAAAGGCATTAATACTGAATGTTTAACATCATTCATTGCATACATCTGCTAGACATCCTTAATCTCTAATAACTCAATTCTGCTGCCTGTTATTCTGTTGTGTGTTTCTTTGTCTGAATATGGCACTTATCACATGCTGAGTGGTATCGGCGTTTGGTATCGGGGCATTTTAACGAGTACATGAGCTCAGTATCGGTATCGGTGCATCCCTACTGCATACATTTTACATTTGCGCATTTAGCAGACGCTTTTATCCAAAGAAACTTACATTGCATTCAAGTTTTACATTTTTATCAGCTCTTGCTTTCCCTGGGAATCGAACCCATGATCTTGGCGTTGCTAGCGCCATGCTCTACTATTTGAGCTACAGGAAAGTCTCACATACATCAACAGAGCTGCAGCAGCAGCAGCAATGTAGAAGTGCCATGTATTCCAGGACTTTCCCTGCTCCTTGTTTGTCCTAACATAATATTTATTGTTTCTCTTTTCTAACTGACTGTCCACTTTCTCTAAGAGCTCACTGACCTGACGTGTTTTCTCTGTCAGTATTATTGAACACATGATATTGTGAGCCACATTTTTGGATGAGTTTCTGCAGGTTTTTATCCTCTCTTACAAACTGGTCTGCACTTTTATTCTTAAGTTTGTCTCCATATGTAAAAAGCACTATTGTGAACAAATTCACATTTGAGCACAACATCTTCTGGAGTGTGTTCATCACATGTCTTTCTTGCTCAGTGAAGCGACTCAACTGAATGACGAGGAGAAAAGCATGGGGTCCGGGTTCACACAGAGTCAAAGCTCTCTCCAGCTCCTGCTCTACATTTGTATTAGAATCATCACTGTTTAATAAACCAGGAGTGTCCACAACAGTCACTTTTCTCCCACAGACAACAGCATCCCTCCGTTCCCCAGCAAACACGTCAATGTGGGGCCCACATGGGTTTCACATAGGCTACAGGGGTACAGAGTGGGCATGGGCTCAAAATGGGCATCTTATCTGGGCCCCACTTGGGTGACCCAGCTAGGACCCACATGGGTGAACCCAGGTGGGCATCTTATCTGGGGCCCACTTGGGTGACCCAGCTAGGACCCACATGGGTGAACCCAGGTGGGCATCTTATCTGGGGCCCACTTGGGTTACCCAGCTTGGACCCACATGGGTCATCCCAGGTGGGCTCCCCATGTGGTTCCCACTTGGGTAATTAATGGGAAATGTGTGCTTGGGCTCAAAATGTGCTACATATGGGATCCAATTTGTTTTATGAAATATACAAGTGCAAACATAATTAATCCCATATAGGGTGATAACATGGATATATAGTGCACATATGTGTCTTTAAAATATTTGTTGTTGTTGTTTTGACACTTGGATTACTTAATTTATTCAAAATCTAAAAATTTCCCTCCTTTTTTTTACAGTCTATGTATGATTCCAACACTCATGCATTTCTACCCAATTTTCCACTGACATTTAACAAAATAAATAAATAAAAGCAGCCACTTTAATTGTGTTGAAAACTTTCTCGCGAGATCCCATCCCCCACGGCATCAAACTACCGCGAGATGCAGCGCCCTGCCTCAATCTGCATGCAGGGTGGATCCCGCGAGATTTCATTCAGCATTTCCCATCCCCCACGCGGCACGCGCTGCATCGCGCCGACGCCATTACTCACTGACTGCTTGGCTGTAATTTTCTGGAGAAGACGTTTGCCTTCAGTGTATCCAAGGTAGGAATTACATAATGACATTACATAATGACATTATGGTTTTTACATAATAAAAACCATAATGTTAACCGAAACATAGTTTGGATTTTTGTCTCGTTAGATTTGAGACATCATACTCCGATCGCGCCATGTTTTTCCTCTTATTTCTGGCGCCAATGCCTAAAGGATAATGCTGTATGTCTTGGTGTTTCCTACGCCCTCTAAAGGTAAAAGACACTTAAAAAGCTCATTTAAACTGCAAAGTTTGGCACTGGGCTGTGTGCTCACGATATAAGAAGATTTTAACGATGAAGTCAAATGGCTAAAATAGCAGAGAAGCTAGTGTAAATAAGGTATGTAAGCCTGGGACAGATCTCGATTTGAAGAGTAACGTTAAACCGTAAGGCTGTTGTACGTTTAACAATGCATAAAATACAACATTACAACAATATTTAATATTTATCATGCAAACAAAAGTGTCTGCCTTCTATAAAACTGCACCAGTTTGCACTCTGGTGTTATTACAAATTATGACTATACAAATGTTTTCGCCTAAATTATTTTATTTTATAAATAATAAGCATTTTCCTTACAGAAAGTAATCGGAAGGTCTCAGATGTTGATGCAGTGGAGCAGAAATTGGCAGACCCCACCTTCCAAAAACAAGTGGTATGTTCTAACATGACCATTTAGCAGTAACTTTAACATTTTTAACACTTAAAGTACTGTGCAGAAGTCTAAGGCCACCTATTTGTTTCTTTCTGGGGGGTTTTAATACTGCCTATAAATTGTGTATATTTGGTTGTATTCTAATAAAAACTCTGAGATAGTCATTATACCATTTCCAAAACAACAAATATAATGGTGGCCTAAGACATTTTCACAGTCCTGTAGCTCCTTTGCTATAGAGGCAGAATGTTTTTGTACCACAGGCAACACAATTGTAGTACAAGTATAAAATATCTGTTACAGAGGTAACTGCATAGGAATTATAGGAGTGTTCCATATGAATTGTGTGTAATAGACTTGTATGTATGGACTCGATGCACACAGTAGATTACAACTTCCAGTGTAAAATAGCAGTGCACCATCGATTAACCTATGGCTGCATGATTTTGGGGGAAATGTAATTGCAATTATTCTGGTTCATTTTTTGTTTCCCCTATAATAATAATCTTGTTTTCCGTTAGGTTGCTGTGGTGGCAGAAATTGGAGGGAGAACTGTGGATGAAGCCACAAGAAGAATGATGGCCTTCCTTTTCGCCCACCCCTTATCAAGAGAGTTCAATTTTGTTGGCCAGCATGGAAAGCAAGAGTTTCGGGGGCTCAAACTGCTTGAGGTTGTATAAGGTATGTTTACTTGCTGTTCGATTATTAACATTCATGTGCAAACAGAGGTTATTTGGTAGATTTGAGTTTGTTCTTCGTAAATCAGTGGAATCAAATGAGTTTGACTATGCAAATAATTGTCCATACTTGGACAAACAATACCACAAATTATGAGAATATGGACCAGGTGTACTGCTTATTTTAGTGATAAGTAACTGTTCATTTGTGGTGTAGCAATCACAAAACTCAGTTTATAATAAATAATAAAATTCAAACTTTATTAAAGACAAGTACACTCTAAAAAATGCTGGGTTAAATACAACCCAGCGCTGGGTAAAATATGGACAAACCCAGCGGTTGGGTTACTGCCCAGAAGGTTGGGTTAAACATTTAACCTGTTGGTTGAAAACAACCCAGCATGTGTTCTGTCCAATATTTACCCAGCATTTTTTAGAGTGTACACTAATACAAGTGAAATGATACTAAAATAAGAACAAATGAAGACATCAGATGCAAAAAACGTCTGAAATTTTCTTCTAAAATCATTATCAGGCTCTTATGTTTGTTCAGTTATTTCACTGTAATGGCAATGAAAAGGACCTATATTTGCCTGATAAAAATTATAACTGTTTAAAAGAATTTCAGATGGACAGATTTTGACATTTGTGATTAAATGAGACATGTAATTTTTGTGTGAACTATGCCTTTAAATGTTGCCCTGTGCCCTTGTTTACACTGAAATCATTTGTTTATGATGGAATATTATATCCGATACCATTATTGTATTTCCTGAAAAAAATTAAAATTGGAGATGACTGCTTATATATTGCAAGGGCGTAAATATGGAATTTATTCTAACTTTTGCTCTTTTGTGTTTTACAGGAAGCTTGAAAAAATTCTTACAAGGCAAATTACCAGAAAAGAGGCAGAACACTCAGTGTCAACATGGCTAATCGGTGACGGGAGGAAACCGTTCTGCGAGGTCACATAGTGGAGAGCACAGTGGGTAAGTCTTAAGATATTCTTGATTTTTAAATGGAAATACAATCTTTAAAAAAGACAAGAATCATCTGTTTTAACTGAAAAAGTGGCACAGTGGTTGATTTATTGCTGTCTTTTCAAAGGGCCGTTGGGAGAGCGAGGACAGAGGAGTGAGGAGCTGCACTGTTGGTTTGTTTGTTTGTGAAATGCATTTTAGAGATTTCAGATATGCATATACAAACAATAACGATTATGCCAAATAATGTTTGTCAGGAGCTTCACTTTAACTTTTAAGATGATTGTTTTGTAAAGTTGTAAATATACAAGTTGTAATGGTCATGTTCAAATTGTTCCAACGAAACCTTGCTTAAAGCAGTCAGAATAAAGGATATGAAGTTTTTACAAGAAAATAATTTTTTCAGGAGCTTAAAATTAACTTTTTTTTTTTTTAGAAACTTATTTTATAAAGTTATGAATATACAAGTTATGATAGTCATGTTTAAATTATTCCAAATAAACTTTGCTTAAAAGCATGAACTACTGGTTTCTGTTTATTGAATACCTTTAGCTTTTTAGTGGATTTAATGTAACGTTTGTGTTTAAGGGTTTACTGTAAAATAAGGTAACCCAAGCAGACAAATATATTAGCCCATGTGAATACCTGTTGTGGCCCATAAGAGAACTACATAAGACCTAGCTGGGTCCCATCACTAACCCATGTAGGCAGACTCATGTAGGCACCAAATGGGAGCTACCTGGTTAACCCATATGGGCCCTATATGGAGCCCATCATCAGCCCATCTGGGTTAACCCATGTTGGGCCACCATGGAAACTGAGGACAAAATTAGCTGGGTCCCAGGTGGGCCCCAGATATCGGCCCAGTTGCAACCCCTGTGGGCCCCACATGGCTGTGTTAGCTGGGTCACTTGTGGATGTGAGAGAAGTGGCGCTGAGGTCCGAGTGAAACTTTTCTCAGCCCAGAATGGTGTTTCCTGCTGCACTCTTCCCAGCTCCCTGAAGACCGACCAGAACCAGTCGAAGGTGCTCCTTCACTCCTGGAAAAATGGAACTTAATTTGTTCAAAAAGAAAATAAAACTCAAGGTCAGCATTCATAACCAGACACAAAACGATATCACACAAACATTGCACATAGTAAGCATCAAGTATCAAAACTCAAGTATCTAAAAACAAAACAAAACAATTATTTTACTCAATTTTTTTTTTAATTAATTTCAGGTTTGCATTGCAGTTATGCATTGCTGTATACTAAAAGAAACTACAGTGACTCAGTATAATAAAATTTTCCATTAGCTAGCAGTGAGGGTATGGACATAAACTATGGTACAGTGCTGTTGTCAGTTGTTATTTTGCTCAATAATAATTAAAAATTGTATTACTAATAGATGACAAACCAATGATGGATTAACAAATCAGATAACTTTTCTCATTGAATTTGGCAGGCTTTTACAGCAACAGTAGCAACAGTAGCAGCAGCACATCCAGCCACTGCCAAACCAGCTTTCAGAAACCTATTGTTTCTTTCCGCTCTGTCTCTTGCTTTCTGTTCACTCATTTTTAGTTGCAGCATAAGTCTTTTTTTTTCTTCCTCTATTGCTCTCTCAGCTGCCTGAAGCATTTCATTTGTGTAATACTCTTCACCGTTTACAGTCACAAGCTGGTCTATCTGTTCAAACAGCATGTTGACCTGGTTTGGATAATTTGCTTCATTGTCAACAACATGGTATCGCCCACTTGTAGTCTTGATGAAGTTCAGCAGATCAGGACTCTCTTTAATAAAGTCATGGATGCTTTTCTGTCCACGCTTCAGCCTGTCTCCATGAGTAAACAGCACCATGGTGTATTTTGATGCTTGTTCACCAAAGATTTTCTGAATTTGTTCAACGGTATTTTTTTCCTCTGCTGTAAATCTCCCAAGCTGCACAACCACAAGAAAAACATGAGGGCCTGGCGCAGAGAGTGATATGCACATTTTAATCTTTGCCTCAATCACAGTGTGTCCCTCTTTTGTGTCAAACAAGCCTGGAGTGTCAATAATGGCCACATTTTGCCCATTGACCTTTCCTTTGGCTTTATCACAGTCTTTGGTCACAGAGGAGGAGGACGGTTCTGAATTAAACTTGTTTTCTCCCAGGATGGTATTTGCTGCTGCACTCTTTCCTACTCCAGTTTTTCCAATCAGCACAATTCTTTTTTCATCACTGCTCTTCTGATTCCTCTGCACTGTTAAAGGACAAGGATATTATAACATCTGTATTACTTATTAAGTGTTGGAGGAATTTTTCTCTGTTAAAAGGAGGGAAAATAGTTACAAAATTGTGGAAAATAGTGTTTTTGTTATCTGCAAAAAAGTCAGTATTTTTGTAGACACTTCAGTATAGCACCCATTGTCTTCGGTTAAAATTGCATTTTTGCAAATCCTTAGACCGTATCTATTTGTATTACCTCCCTTGGCCCTGTTTATCAACTAACAACATACATGATATTAGAACTCAGAATGTTCTGGAGATACAATTTATAGCCCCATATTCTAATAAAATAAAAAAAAAAAACATTTCAGAGGAGGGTTTATGATGGTATTCATTATGTCATAAATTCTGTACCACACGAGTGTCAAAAACTTGATGCATTCTGTGCATTACAGCCAGATATTTTGCAACATTCAGTTTCAAAATCATGATGGAAACCAACACGGAAACAGCCACCACCACCATTATACAAGATATAAAAATTACAGCATATGGATAAGATTGTCATGTGACAGTGCTTTTGGAAGAAGTATTATTTTATTTTGTTTTGCATATAGAATTCAAATTAATGCAGAAAATGTTGTATTACACAAAGGTCTTTTTGCAGTCATCTTATCCCATTCTTTATCCATTACAGCTCTAATATGCTAATATCCTTTCATGAATTGTTGCTGTCTATTTTTTGAACATAAATTAAACATGTCCAACATAAATTCAATATTCAAATCTAGTAATAATATAGAAAAAGATGTCATGACAAAATGATTTACCTTTTTCAGCTTCCATAATATTAAAGTGGATAGGTCCGGATATATTTGTTGAAGGTTTTTTTGGTGCACTTTGCTGAAGACTTTCCATTCTGTGGAAAAGTAAACAGTTGAGTCTCTTTATATTCTGCCTCTTTTAGTCCTCCCATATCCAAATAAATGTTGCAAATCTGCAAGCATGCCACACCCACTATGATTTCCATTTGCTCTATGAAATGGGTATAATGGTATACAGTAATGGATATACATGTGTAGCCCGGTGAGACTAAAAAGATGCTAAATTATTGTTTGATAGTAATATGTTTATTTACATTATAGTGTGTGTATTTTATTTTTATATTATCTTTATCCTGTTCCATTACAGTGTTTTCATGTGTATGTATAGTTATATACTTATATAATTTTATTTAATGATTAATGTCTTATTTATGGGATCATGTATCACGCAGTGGAGGATGGGAGGGGGGCGTGGCGAAAAAAGGGAGGAAGGAGAGTGAAGAGACCAGAGGAGGAAAATTGCGTATTACGTTAGTCCGACTAAAAGGATATTCTACATGATAATCCCGTATATCTAGAGTGAATCCTTCATCAGTGATTTGTATTTTGCTAATAAGAACTTTATTTAGCAAGTATTGGTATTATTTAGCACAGATTACACTCTGCACGTTCATCCCATGTGCTCGTGTGGTGACTAGCACGAGCCGGATCGACATTCAACGCAGAGAAGGTGAATCAGATAGCGCTCCGGGTGACCAGAAAGCCCGGAGTTCCTCTGACAACGAGGGACATATCGTCAAAACAGATAGCGCTCTGGGTGACCGGAAAGCCCGGAGTTCCTCTGTTGCTGCAGGGAAGAGCAGATAGCCACTCGCGTGAGCCAAAGCCACAACGTTTCTTCGTACCGCGGGACCCGTTGCGTTCGGGAAAAACATCAGGCCTGCAACGTAGGGTGGGTGTGTGAGTGAGCGCGTGAATGTGGGCCCACTTAACAGAGTTTTGTTACTGAATATAGTGAGTATTTCCTTGTACGATTTTGTTATTGAGTTGTAAATTTGTACATTTTCCAATTTAATTCCCTAAAGTGTGGTTAACATTTGTGGAAATAGAAGTTTGGTTTATTTCATATTGTCCCTTCTTTAATAGGATTTGATTTGACATTTTAAACGTTTGTTTCCACATTTTTATTATTATTTTTCATTGCTTTATTAAGTTCCTTAGTTTAATTTAAAAAACTCATACAACCAGTATTGGATTCTAGTCTTTATTGCTGCTGAGAGGAAGAGAAAGATTATATTTGACTATTAAAATTAATTATAACAGTGACATAAAATACTTACCCAGGCCTCAGCTTTAACATAGCGGGTATCGTTACTGGGGTTACATAAATTGGAGGCACCACTGGGATTAATTTCCCTTATTATTTCAGCAGCACCAAGAGTAGCTGAGAAAAAAAAAAAAAAAAAACATTTTAAATTGTATAGTACAAAGTAACAGTTTAAGTGGCTCAGCTCTAGCTATGGCTCATTTTTGGACCCCTTTCTCAGTCCCTGACTTGAAAAGTTGGTGCCGAGGAGAAGGCATTGACCCAGATTATGCCATCATTGTGAGTGAAATTCCAGAAGACACAGATGTTTCTAAAATTGAGGAAACTATGCATTCAGTCAAAACTCTTGGAAGAGTCAGGGTAAGAGGACGGATGTATAGCCAGGAGTCACAGTCTCTGATAGTGCTGTGCGAATGTCGTGAGAAAGTGCATGCAGAGAGAATCCCTCTTGATGTATTATCTGCTGATGAATCGGACCCATGGATCCTGAGTGCTAATAGAATGGAGGGTACTGTTTTAGATGGTGGAGGGGAAAGTTTCGTCTCGCCTGATGATTCGGGGCAACGAGAAGAACATCAAGAATCAAGTTCGCCTAACTTGTTGAATGCTTCTACGCCCGAGTCTATCATCAGAGCGGTAGGTGATTTGCTTGCAAAAACCACCAAAATCTCGAGTAATAGCAGTTCCTTTAGACGTCTAAGGACCTTTTCAGGTATCACTCCCATTCCTGCTGGAGAGGATAATTTAGAGAATTGGATGGAACAAGCTATGCTCATGGTTGAGGAAAGTGATCGTTCCGAAAAAGAAAAGAAGTTAAGGATAGTCGAGAGTTTGCGAGGACCAGCCTTGGAGATTATCCAAGCGGTAAGGTTTACCAACTCAGAAGCATCTCCAAAAGAGTATCTTGCAGCTATTGAAAGTGCTTTTGGAAGCTCAGAGTCTGGTGAAGATCTGTATTTCAAGTTCAGAGCATTACGGCAACGTCATGGAGAATGCTTGTCGGATTTCCTGAGGAGACTTGAGAAAATCTTGATCAGAGTTGTACAAAGAGGAGGCCTACCTGCCCAGTTGGCTGGAAAAGCACGTCTGGAGCAACTCCTCAGAGGAGCAACCCAGTCTGACATCATGCTGCTTCAGTTACGCCTAAGGGAACGATAGAATAACCCACCTGATTTCCTAGATTTGCTACATGAGATTCGGGAAGAGGAGGTGAGAGAAGCTGAAAGATGAAAGTCTAATCCAACAGTTCGGCAAGTGCAAATTGGAACTGAAAATTCCAAAGATCCATTCTTTCAAGCGCTTGCAACTGAGATCAAGGACTTACAGACTATGGTGGCAGAGTTAACTGTTAAGTCAAAGGAGGATGCGATTTCTGAAAAGAAACAGAAAAGCCAGCAAGCATCAGAGTTCAACGATGAAAGTTATGAAGTGAAAGCTCTGAAGAAAGAAGTTAAAAAACTCAGACAGCAAGTGAAAGTGCTGGCTGTACAACCAACACCTAAAGTAGAGACAGAAATGGCTCCAGAGGGAAACCAAGCGTGTCAAGTGCAGTTCACCCAGTCAAAAGTATCCGGATCTTCTAAAAGCTCAGAAGATTACTTCTGCTATAGGTGTGGGGTTGACGGACATATTGCTTCAAAATGCAGAGCTCCTGTAAATGAGAAGAAAGTGATTCAGAAACTCATTCAATCTCTGCGAAAAGCTAGAGTAAAACAGAAGAATGAGGAGGCTCCTGTAGAGGAACACAACTGTTCTGTGAAAAGAAGCGCAGTTCAAGTCAAACCAACCACAAGTATCCCTGAAGGACTAGTGGGACCATCTTCGGTGATTTCGGTGAAGGTAAATGGAACAGCTTGTCAAGCTTTGCTGGATAGTGGATCTGTAGTAACCATTATCTTTGAGGAATGGTATAATAAATACCTGACTGATACTCCGATTCAACCCATTTCTGGACTAGCTGTATGGGGCTTGAGTGATGCCAGTTTCCCTTATCATGGCTATGTGGAAGTAGAGCTGCAATTTCCAGAGAAGTGGACAGGAGTGCATCAATCCATCAGTGTATTTTTCCTTAGTGTGCCCAGAGCCTCATGGACCCAAACAGGTTCCATTACTCATAGGTACCAATGCCAGTAAATCTTCAGAAGCCAAAGACATCCGAAATGGAAGTCAGAGAACAAGAAGACCCAGAAGATGCAGTGGCTGAAATTCAATGGCCAGGTCCAGGTCCACTCAGTATTCCACCAAGAAGTGAGTGTCAAGCTACCTGCAAAGTCAAGGTGATGCAATCCATTGACAAGTGTATCTTAGTTGTTGATCAGCCGTCAACTTTAAGTAGTCCTGCTGAGGTTCTAGTAAAGCCTACTATTATTCCCTCCTCAGCCATCCAAGTGAACCGATTTCCTGTGCTGCTAAGGAATGTATCGCAGAAAGAGGTCAGTATTCCTGTGGGTTAAGTGGTGGCACATGGCTACACCACTGAAGTTGCTACTAGTGTGGAGAAAGACAATACAGCAAGAGATAGATCTATAGATCTATGCTTGTTTAATTTTGGAGATTCACCGATTCCAAAATATTGGAAGGACAGATTATCGCAAAAGATGTCTGAGAGGCCGAATGTCTTTTCACTCCATGAATGGGATGTGGGATCTGCTAAAGGAGTGGAACACCACATTCGCCTGAGTGACAACACACCGTTTAGAGAGAGATCCCGTAGACTTGCACCTGCCGATATCGATGATATACGCCGCCATCTTCATGAGTTGTTGGCTACTGGAATCATCAAAGAGTCCAGGAGTCCATATGCTTCCCCCATTGTTGTGGCTAGGAAGAAGAACGGCACAGTGCGTATGTGTATCGACTATAGAACCCTAAATTCAAGAACCATCCCTGATCAGTATACAGTTCCGCGTATTGACAACGCTTTAGATTGTTTTACGGGCAGCAGGAGGTTCTCTGTTTTAGACCTACGAAGCGGTTATTATCAGATCAAGATGGCTGATGAAGACAAGGACAAGACCGTGTTCATCTGCCCACTTGGGTTCTATCAGTTTGAGAGGATGCCGCAAGGAATCTCTGGAGCCCCTGCTATGTTCCAGAGATTAATGGAGAAGGCCGTAGGGGACATGAATCTGCTGGAAGTACTTGTGTACTTGGACGATCTCATAGTGTTCAGCAAAACACTAGAAGAACATGACGAACGTCTGTTAAAAGTCCTCGATAGACTTGAAGAAAGTGGATTAAAAGTCTCCCTCGACAAGTGCCAATTCTGTCAACCTCGGGTAAAATATGTGGGGCATATAATCTCTGAGAAGGGTATTGCCACCGATCCAGCTAAGGTTGAAGCTGTGACCAATTGGAAGCAACCCACTGACTTGAAATCCCTTAGATCATTCTTGGGATTCTGCGGGTACTACAGGCACTTCATAGCTAATTACTCCACTATAGTCAGACCCCTTACTGAACTTACCAAGGGATATCAGCCTACTCAGCATGGTAAGAAACCTGCAAAGAACAAAGGGATGTACTTCAAAGAGTCTGAAGCTTTTGGGGACAGGTGGACGACAGAATGTACGGAGGCATTCCAGAAAATCATCCAGTGTCTTACTAACGCACCTGTGTTGGCATTTGCTGATCCAACCAAGCCCTACATTCTGCATGTCGACGCCAGCCAGAATGGGTTGGGAGCAGTTTTAAACCAGGAGAACCCAGAAGGGTTAAGGCCCGTAGCATTTGCCAACCGCAAGTTAAAGGCATCTGAACAGCGTTACCCTGTACACCAACTTGAGTTTTTAGCACTCAAGTGGGCAGTGGTAGACAAGTTTCATGACTACTTGTATGGTGCACGATTTACAGTAAGAACAGACAACAACCCACTTACTTACATACTTACCACTGCAAAACTCAATGCAGCTGGTCACAGGTTAGCTGCGCTGTCCACATACAAATTCAACGTACAGTATAAACCTGGAAAAACACACATTGATGCTGATGCTCTGTCACGCAATTTCTCTTCCACTACAGAAGAACAAGATTGGCAAGCAATATCACCTTCTGGTATCAAGGCCCTGTGCAAAACAATGAATACCCAAAAGTGTGTAGAGATGCTGGGAGTGTCCCCTGAAGTCATACCTGAATGCTATGCATTTCCCACCAGACTAGACGTTGGTTCTCTTGAGCATTTGAGTTCCCATGACTTAATAAAAGCTCAGGAAGAAGACCCTGCTATTTCTAGAGTAAGGTCTGCTGTGTTAAAAGGGCAGTTGTTATCATTGTCCAGAGACAAAGATCTTGAAGTACACCTACTCCAGAAAGAGGGATCCAAACTCGTAGTAAGGAGAGGACTATTATTCCGGGTAGTAAAGCGACAACAACGCGAAGAGTGTCTTCAGCTTGTTTTACCGCAGAAGTATCGGTCTATGGTCTTACAGTCCCTGCATGATGAAACTGGACATCTAGGAGTAGAGAAGACCACTGCTTTAATAAGAGATCGTTTCTATTGGCCGAAGATGTCAAATGAAATTGAACAGTATGTGAAGAACTGTGAAAAGTATATTCTTCGTAAGACACAACCCCAAAGAGCTGCACCTTTGAAGCAGATCACCAGCAATGGTCCTATGGATCTTGTTTGTATTGATTTCTTGTCCCTGGAGCCTGATTCCAAAGGAGTGTTTAACATCCTTATAGTCACGGATCACTACACTAGGTATGCTCAAGCTTTTCCGATGAAAGACCAAAAAGCTCTCACGGTAGCCAAAGTGTTATGTGAAAAGTACTTTGTTCATTATGGATTACCAGCACGTATACACTCGGATCAGGGACGTGACTTTGAAAGCAAGTTAATCCATGAGTTACTGAAGATGTTGGGGATTCAAAAATCAAGAACGACTCCATATCATCCCCAGGGGGATGCGCAGCCAGAACGGTTCAACAGAACTTTGCTGTCTATGCTTGGGACTCTTGACAAGTCCCAGAAGCAAAAGTGGAGTCAGCATGTCAGTCACCTAGTACATGCTTATAACTGTACCAAAAACGACGAGACTGGATATTCCCCCTATGTCCTCATGTTTGGACGAGAAGCAAGACTCCCAATTGATCTCTGTTTTTCTGTTGCATCTGAAAGCGAAGCGGAAAATTAGCAGAAATATGTATCTAAGCTGAGGACAGACCTAAAAAAAGCCTATCAAGTAGCTTCAGAGGCTGCAGACAAGAGCCATCAGAAGAACAAAAGACTCCATGATAAGAGGGTTCGAGATCAAATACTTGAAGAAGGGGATCGAGTTCTAATGAGAAATCTAGGAGTCTCAGGAAAGAACAAACTAGGAAACAAATGGAGTTCCTTACCGTATGTGGTCGTCAGTAAGATGCCAAACTTACCTGTCTACCATGTAAAACCTGAGAAAGGTAATTGTCAAGACAGTACATAGAAATCATCTTCTGCCAATCGGATACCTGGTAAGAATGCCAGAAGAGACCGATGAAAAGAAAGTACCTCAAAGACCGGCAACAAGAACCCAAGCCCATCCACAAAATCTTCTCCATGAGACAGGAACAGTTGATGTAACTGTGGAAGGAAGTAATGAAGAAGATGAAGTATCGTCGGATTATGAGGATGTTGATGCATACATACCTGGACCCTGGAAGAACTTCAGAGATTATCAAAATCTCAGAATCTGAGAGCAGTACCACAGGAAAGAGTATCCATTCCTGTAGAGGGTGAACAATTCAAGAGCTGTGACAACCGTGAGGAAAAACTAACACACTCTGTTGAAGATCCTGGGCAGAAGAAGATTGGTGGTAATCTGAACGTCTGTTAAAAGTCCTCGATAGACTTGAAGAAAGTGGATTAAAAGTCTCCCTCGACAAGTGCCAATTCTGTCAACCTCAGGTAAAATATGTGGAGCATATAATCTCTGAGAAGGGTATTGCCACCGATCCAGCTAAGGTTGAAGCTGTGACCAATTGGAAGCAACCCACTGACTTGAAATCCCTTAGGTCATTCTTGGGATTCTGCGGGTACTACAGGCGCTTCATAGCTAATTACTCCGCTATAGTCAGACCCCTTACTGAACTTACCATGGGATATCAGCCTACTCAGCATGGTAAGAAACCTGCAAAGAACAAAGGGATGTACTTCAAAGAGTCTGAAGCTTTTGGGGACAGGTGGAGGCATTCCAGAAAATCATCCAGTGTCTTACTAACGCACCTGTGTTGGCATTTGCTGATCCAACCAAGCCCTACATTCTGCATGTCGACGCCAGCCAGAATGGGTTGGGAGCAGTTTTAAACCAGGAGAACCCAGAAGGGTTAAGGCCCGTAACATTTGCCAGCCGCAAGTTAAAGGCATCTGAACAGCGTTACTCTGTACACCAACTTCATGCTAAATTATTGTTTGATAATAATGTGTTTATTTACATTATAATGTGTGTATTTTATTTTTATATTATCTTTATCCTGTTCCATTACAGTGTTTTCATGTGTATGTATAGTTATATACTTATATAATTTTATTTAATGATTAATGTCTTATTTATGGGATCATGTATCACGCGGTGGAGGATGGGAGGGGGGCGTGGCGAAAAAAGGGAAGAAGGAGAGTGAAGAGACCAGAGGAGGAAAATTGCGTATTACGTTAGTCCGACTAAAAGGATATTCTACATGATAATCCCGTATATCTAGAGTGAATCCTTCATCAGTGATTTGTATTTTGCTAATAAGAACTTTATTTAGCAAGTATTGGTATTATTTAGCACAGATTACACTCTGCACGTTCATCCCATGTGCTCGTGTGGTGACTAGCACGAGCCGGATCGACATTCAACGCAGAGAAGGTGAATCAGATAGCGCTCCGGGTGACCAGAAAGTCCGGAGTTCCTCTGGCAATGAGGGACATATCGTCAAAACAGATAGCGCTCTGGGTGACCGGAAAGCCCTGAGTTCCTCTGTTGCTGCAGGGAAGAGCAGATAGCCACTCGCGTGAGCCAAAGCCACAACGTTTCTTCGTACCGCGGGACCCGTTGCGTTCGGGAAAAACATCAGGCCTGCAACGTAGGGTGGGTGTGTGAGTGAGCGCGTGAATGTGGGCCCACTTAACAGAGTTTTGTTACTGAATATAGTGAGTATTTCCTTGTACGATTTTGTTATTGAGTTGTAAATTTGTACATTTTCCAATTTAATTCCCTAAAGTGTGGTTAACATTTGTGGAAATAGAAGTTTGGTTTATTTCATATTGTCCCTGTTTTAATAGGATTTGATTTGACATTGTAAACGTTTGTTTCCACATTTTTATTATTATTTTTCATTGCTTTATTAAGTTCCTTAGTTTAATATAAAAAAAACTCAACCAGTATTGGATTCTAGAGTCTTTATTGCTGCTGAGAGGAAGAGAAAGATTATATTTGACTATTAAAGTTAATTATAACAGTGACATAAAATACTTACCCAGGCCTCAGCTTTAACATAGCGGGTATCGTTACTGGGGTTACACATGGACTGTCATGGATTGTTGATGCTGGCTTGGTGAATTAAATTGTAGGGTTAGGTGTGGAGGTATAAAGTTAGCATCAGAAAATCAGGGCACAAGAAGTAGGATAAAAACCTTGGCACAACAGGTTTTCCACATCAAGCAGCAAGTAAATGGTTACACCACTAGTGCATCAACAGAGCTTAGAAAATCAACATTTGTAAATTTGGCACTGAACTTGACACTTTCTATCACAAAATTATAAGTATATTTTAAACAAATGCACACTTTAAACAGTTCTATAGGTTAAAGACTTAAGAACAGTTCAGCCACATAATCCCTGTACAAACAGCCTTTTTCAGTAATTTATGTTTTAATTAAAACTGAAAGTAGATTTTACAAATGGGTGTTACAAGGATGCTAGGCAAATTATTTTCTATACACAAATGACATGCAAATATGAGACCTTTGTTAAAATCATTCTCTTTTATCTGACATCTGAACAGTCCTTCTTATATACACTCTTAAAAATAAAGGTGCTTCAAAAGGTTCCTCAAGCGATGCCATAGAAGAACCATTCAGTCAAAGGTTCTTTAAATAACCATCTCTTCCTTACCTTTTTATAATCTGAGGAACCTTCTTTCGCCGCAAATAACCTTTTGTGAAACAGAAAGGTTCTTCAGATGTTAAAGGTTCTTTATGGAACCATTTAGACAAAAAGGTTATTCTATGGCATCATGAAGCACCTTTATTTTTAAGAGTGTATTTGGTGTGAAATTTCAGGTTTACATCATTCGTCCTTGCATGTTGACATCATGGGCTACTATTTACATATCACTTATTGAAGTTTCTAAAGAAGAGCCATGTAAAAATTAAAAAAAACCGTGAACATCCTTTTTTTACAAGCTATTATTCAATTATGTTCAGCCCTGAAGACGATACGCTTTTTAGCCATGAATAGAAATACAAACTACACCAACAATGTAGTTATTGAAACACCTGCGTAATATTTGCTAGTTTCTGTTGGTGAAGCAGGTGCTTTGTCATTTACTGAACTGTCCTATTATTTAGATGCATTTGTTAAATGTAGTTCACATGGTGCAGAATGGGCAACAACACTTCATCTCCGCTGACCCTCAACACTGGTGCTCCTCAGGGCTGCGTCCTCAGCCCACTCCTGTACTCCCTGTACACACATGACTGTGCAGCCACACACAGCTCCAACATCATCGTCAAATTCACTGACGACACAATGGTGATAGGCCTGATCACTGACAACGATGAGACAGCCTAAAGAGCGGAGGTGAGCACCCTGACTAAATGGTGTCAGGAGAACCACCTCTCACTCAACATCGACAAGACCAAGGAGCTGGTTGTGGATTTCAGGAGACAGAGCAGAGAACACACACCCATCACCATCGACAAGACACCTGTGGAGCAGGTAAACAGCTTTAAGTTCCTCGGCGTTCACATCACTGAGGATCTCACATGGTCCGCTCAAACAGTGCTGAAGAAGTCACATCAACACCTCTTCTTCCTGAGACGGCTGAGGAAGTCTGGAATGAGCCCCAGCATCCTCAGATCATTCTACACCTGCACTGTGGAGAGCATCCTGACCAGCTGCATCACCGCCTGGTTTGGAAACAGCACCGCTGGCAACCGCAAAGCTCTGCAAAGGGTTGTGCGAACTGCCCGCCACATTGTTGGAGGTGAGCTTCCCTCCCTCCAGGACATCTACACCAGGCGGTGTATAAGGAAAGCCCGGAGGATCATCAATGACTCCAGCCACCCATCCCACAGACTGTTCTCTCTGCTGCCCTCAGGAAGACGTCTCCGCAGCATCTGATCCCGCACTAGCCGACTGAGGGATAGCTTTTTCCCTCAGGCTATCAGGCTAATGAACAGTCAGAACTAATACACCCTACAGCACACTCCCACTTTACGATATGCCACGCACTGCACTTTAATTCCAACACAGTTCAAACTGGACTACACGTACACACTGCACAAATACAACAATCTATCTGCTACCACTGGATACCATCCAATGCACATCCATGACATTTGCGTATCCAGCTTATGTATAATCTACTGCACCTTTGCATATTATTGTGTGTGTATATATGTGTACATAATGTAGAATGTGTACATACGGTGTATAATGTGTATTGATAAACAGTGTTGGGCAAGCTACTAGGAAAATGTAGTGAGCTAAGCTAACAGTTACTCCTCATTAAATGAAGCTTCACTACACTAAAGCTACAACCCAATGTAGCAAGCTAAGCTACAGCAACATGGCAAAAGTAGTTTACTACATCCAAGCTATTTAAAAAAAAAAAAACATTTTTATATTGAATTAACATCATACCAAGTCAATGCTCTCTCAGTGATCAATAAAACTGTCAGTCAAGCAGATAGATAGGCTTAATAGTTCATTTTAATTGTTTATTCAACTACTGTTCCAAACCAATTTATCAACAAAAATCAGTATCATGTACAGGGCCGGATTTACCTCATATTGTGACATATTGGGTCGGAAACCTCCTATTGGTAGTTGGTAGTTGGTCATTAGTTAACATTAGTTAACTTCATTAGTTAACTAGTGAAGTTGACATGAACTAAGAATGAACAATACTTCTGCTGCATTTATTAATGTTATTTTCAACTCTTACTAATGCATTACAGTTTTTCTCAGTCACTTTGGTGCATTTCTCAGATCAGAAATGAAATTCTCAAAACTACTTGTTCAACCTCCACATCATCTAGTCACTTGTGCACATCATAAAAGCAGTTTTCTCATTCTTTTGAACAAGTTGCGATTGCTTTGGTGCATTCATGTAACTGATTATGTACATTTGTCTGCGGTTACATTATCAGTTGCTAATATCATGTTGCTCAATATGTATTATATAGTTATCTGTGCTATAGTCTTTCCCCTCAAAACATAGTCATTAGTTCATCGTATAAGTCATTAAATGCAAAATGGTTGATCTAGTTGTCATAAACTGTCAAGCATATTTTCTACACATTTCTATTAGTCTTTTTGTAAATTTGCCATGGATTGTGCAGATTAATCTTGACTTTCACTAATGAAGAGAATGTAGATCAACCAATGACAAAGCAGTTCTCTGAAATTCCTCATACAGTGCTGCATGCAAAAGCAAAGTTCTTCCTGTTTGCCTGTCTAATTTTGTATTTTCGCCTTTGTGCCCATATTTCTTTTTCTTTTGTATATCACAATGACGTTGTAATGTTGTTGTTTTTTTTTGTCAGATCACTAGTAAAAGTGTAACTGTGAATCCTATCCAGTCTCTTTCAATCAACATCCCACATACAGTAATGTGTAAATTTGTACTTTTGAAATGGATATATGGCATACATAAGAAATGCCGCCTTCTGCATTTGAATACAGTAACTGTCATCCAAACTGTTGTCATAGTTTACATCAGGTAATACTAACAGTTTGCACTGTTATATTGACAACATGACTACGCATTTTTGATCTTGATTGTGAACAATGACACAAGGACTTTTCATTCTGATGGCAGTGATATGTTCATTGACATAAATACTTACTTTTGAGACATGAACAAAAGATTTTGAATAAGTTACAGGCTTTTGCAGGAAATCCATTGTGTGGTGCTGTTTGTACAAATTGTTTTGAGAAATGCACATACTTTGCAAATATTAAGGATGATTCGAGAAATGCACCAAAGTGACAGAGAAAAACTGTAAAATCAAAAGTTGTGTTTGTTAACATTAGTTAATGCACTGTGAACTAACATGAACTACCAATGAACGACTGTATTTTCATTAACTAACATTAGCAAAGATTAATAAATAGACCTACTGTAATAAATGTATTGTTCATTGCATGCTCATGTTAGTTGATGCATTAGCTAACATTAATGAAATCTTATTGTATAGTGTTACCATATAGATGTATAAGCCTGGCTTCATTTATTTGCATCGTTACACGTGTCATATTATTTACATTTCACCAAAATCAAGTTCAAGCTTTTGACCAGCAATGTTTTTTTCCCGTCATTGCCGCCACAACAGAGGCAGTACGGGCATCACATTTACATTTTCATGAACTTGCAGGTTATACAGTTTTTTTGTCGCTATGTGGGCGCTCAGTTTTTTCTGTTATTTGGCCAAAATTTGTTGTCAATTTGACTTGACAACAAATGCTAGACTAAGACACTCTTCTCCGCTCCTCAAATACAAAAAAACATTAGCCTTTATTAATATAATGTTTCTTGAGTAAAGAAAACGCTGTACTTATTCAGTCAACAGTTCTTTATTTATTATAAAAAAAACTCAACCAGTATTGAATTCTAGAGTCTTTATTGCTGCTGAGAGGAAGAGAAAGATTATATTTGACTATTAAAGTTAATTATAACAGTGACATAAAATACTTACCCAGGCCTCAGCTTTAACATAGCGGGTATCGTTACTGGGGTTACACATGGACTGTCATGGATTGTTGATGCTGGCTTGGTGAATTAAATTGTAGGGTTAGGTGTGGAGGTATAAAGTTAGCATCAGAAAATCAGGGCACAAGAAGTAGGATAAAAACCTTGGCACAACAGGTTTTCCACATCAAGCAGCAAGTAAATGGTTACACCACTAGTGCATCGACAGAGCTTAGAAAATCAACATTTGTAAATTTGGCACTGAACTTGACACTTTCTATCACAAAATTATAAGTATATTTTAAACAAATGCACACTTTAAACAGTTCTATAGGTTAAAGACTTAAGAACAGTTCAGCCACATAATCCCTGTACAAACAGCCTTTTTCAGTAATTTATGTTTTAATTAAAACTGAAAGTAGATTTTACAAATGGGTGTTACAAGGATGCTAGGCAAATTATTTTCTATACACAAATGACATGCAAATATGAGACCTTTGTTAAAATCATTCTCTTTTATCTGACATCTGAACAGTCCTTCTTATATACACTCTTAAAAATAAAGGTGCTTCAAAAGGTTCCTCAAGCGATGCCATAGAAGAACCATTCAGTCAAAGGTTCTTTAAATAACCATCTCTTCCTTACCTTTTTATAATCTGAGGAACCTTCTTTCGCCGCAAATAACCTTTTGTGAAACAGAAAGGTTCTTCAGATGTTAAAGGTTCTTTATGGAACCATTTAGACAAAAAGGTTATTCTATGGCATCGTGAAGCACCTTTATTTTTAAGAGTGTATTTGGTGTGAAATTTCAGGTTTACATCATTCGTCCTTGCATGTTGACATCATGGGCTACTATTTACATATCACTTATTGAAGTTTCTAAAGAAGAGCCATGTAAAAATTAAAAAAAAACGTGAACATCCTTTTTTTACAAGCTATTATTCAATTATGTTCAGCCCTGAAGACGATACGCTTTTTAGCCATGAATAGAAATACAAACTACACCAACAATGTAGTTATTGAAACACCTGCGTAATATTTGCTAGTTTCTGTTGGTGAAGCAGGTGCTTTGTCATTTACTGAACTGTCCTATTATTTAGTTGCATTTGTTAAATGTAGTTCACATGGTGCAGAATGGGCAACAACACTTCATCTCCGCTGACCCTCAACACTGGTGCTCCTCAGGGCTGCGTCCTCAGCCCACTCCTGTACTCCCTGTACACACATGACTGTGCAGCCACACACAGCTCCAACATCATCGTCAAATTCACTGACGACACAATGGTGATAGGCCTGATCACTGACAACGATGAGACAGCCTAAAGAGCGGAGGTGAGCACCCTGACTAAATGGTGTCAGGAGAACCACCTCTCACTCAACATCGACAAGACCAAGGAGCTGGTTGTGGATTTCAGGAGACAGAGCAGAGAACACACACCCATCACCATCGACAAGACACCTGTGGAGCAGGTAAACAGCTTTAAGTTCCTCGGCGTTCACATCACTGAGGATCTCACATGGTCCGCTCAAACAGTGCTGAAGAAGTCACATCAACGCCTCTTCTTCCTGAGACGGCTGAGGAAGTCTGGAATGAGCCCCAGCATCCTCAGATCATTCTACACCTGCACTGTGGAGAGCATCCTGACCAGCTGCATCACCGCCTGGTTTGGAAACAGCACCGCTGGCAACCGCAAAGCTCTGCAAAGGGTTGTGCGAACTGCCCGCCACATTGTTGGAGGTGAGCTTCCCTCCCTCCAGGACATCTACACCAGGCGGTGTATAAGGAAAGCCCGGAGGATCATCAATGACTCCAGCCACCCATCCCACAGACTGTTCTCTCTGCTGCCCTCAGGAAGACGTCTCCGCAGCATCTGATCCCGCACTAGCCGACTGAGGGATAGCTTTTTCCCTCAGGCTATCAGGCTAATGAACAGTCAGAACTAATACACCCTACAGCACACTCCCACTTTACGATATGCCACGCACTGCACTTTAATTCCAACACAGTTCAAACTGGACTACACGTACACACTGCACAAATACAACAATCTATCTGCTACCACTGGATACCATCCAATGCACATCCATGACATTTGCGTATCCAGCTTATCTATAATCTACTGCACCTTTGCATATTATTGTGTGTGTATATATGTGTACATAATGTAGAATGTGTACATACGGTGTATAATGTGTATTGATAAACAGTGTTGGGCAAGCTACTAGGAAAATGTAGTGAGCTAAGCTAACAGTTACTCCTCATTAAATGAAGCTTCACTACACTAAAGCTACAACCCAATGTAGCAAGCTAAGCTACAGCAACATGGCAAAAGTAGTTTACTACATCCAAGCTATTTAAAAAAAAAAAAAACATTTTTATATTGAATTAACATCATACCAAGTCAATGCTCTCTCAGTGATCAATAAAACTGTCAGTCAAGCAGATAGATAGGCATAATAGTTCAGTTTAATTGTTTATTCAACAACTGTTCCAAACCAATTTGTCAACAAAAATCAGTATCATGTACAGGGCCGGATTTACCTCATATTGTGACATATTGGGTCGGAAACCTCCTATTGGTAGTTGGTAGTTGGTCATTAGTTAACATTAGTTAACTTCATTAGTTAACTAGTGAAGTTGACATGAACTAAGAATGAACAATACTTCTGCTGCATTTATTAATGTTATTTTCAACTCTTACTAATGCATTACAGTTTTTCTCAGTCACTTTGGTGCATTTCTCAGATCAGAAATGAAATTCTCAAAACTACTTGTTCAACCTCCACATCATCTAGTCACTTGTGCACATCATAAAAGCAGTTTTCTCATTCTTTTGAACAAGTTGCGATTGCTTTGGTGCATTCATGTAACTGATTATGTACATTTGTCTGCGGTTACATTATCAGTTGCTAATATCATGTTGCTCAATATGTATTATATAGTTATCTGTGCTATAGTCTTTCCCCTCAAAACATAGTCATTAGTTCATCGTATAAGTCATTAAATGCAAAATGGTTGATCTAGTTGTCATAAACTGTCAAGCATATTTTCTACACATTTCTATTAGTCTTTTTGTAAATTTGCCATGGATTGTGCAGATTAATCTTGACTTTCACTAATGAAGAGAATGTAGATCAACCAATGACAAACCAGTTCTCTGAAATTCCTCATACAGTGCTGCATGCAAAAGCAAAGTTCTTCCTGTTTGCCTGTCTAATTTTGTATTTTCGCCTTTGTGCCCATATTTCTTTTTCTTTTGTATATCACAATGACGTTGTAATGTTGTTGTTTTTTTTGTCAGATCACTAGTAAAAGTGTAACTGTGAATCCTATCCAGTCTCTTTCAATCAACATCCCACATACAGTAATGTGTAAATTTGTACTTTTGAAATGGATATATGGCATACATAAGAAATGCCGCCTTCTGCATTTGAATACAGTAACTGTCATCCAAACTGTTGTCATAGTTTACATCAGGTAATACTAACAGTTTGCACTGTTATATTGACAACATGACTACGCATTTTTGATCTTGATTGTGAACAATGACACAAGGACTTTTCATTCTGATGGCAGTGATATGTTCATTGACATAAATACTTACTTTTGAGACATGAACAAAAGATTTTGAATAAGTTACAGGCTTTTGCAGGAAATCCATTGTGTGGTGCTGTTTGTACAAATTGTTTTGAGAAATGCACATACTTTGCAAATATTAAGGATGATTCGAGAAATGCACCAAAGTGACAAAGAAAAACTGTAAAATCAAAAGTTGTGTTTGTTAACATTAGTTAATGCACTGTGAACTAACATGAACTACCAATGAACGACTGTATTTTCATTAACTAACATTAGCAAAGATTAATAAATAGACCTACTGTAATAAATGTATTGTTCATTGCATGCTCATGTTAGTTGATGCATTAGCTAACATTAATGAAATCTTATTGTATAGTGTTACCATATAGATGTATAAGCCTGGCTTCATTTATTTGCATCGTTACACGTGTCATATTATTAACATTTCACCAAAATCAAGTTCAAGCTTTTGACCAGCAATGTTTTTTTCCCGTCATTGCCGCCACAACAGAGGTAGTACGGGCATCACATTTACATTTTCATGAACTTGCAGGTTATACAGTTTTTTTTGTCGCTATGTGGGCGCTCAGTTTTTTCTGTTATTTGGCCAAAATTTGTTGTCAATTTGACTTGACAACAAATGCTAGACTAAGACACTCTTCTCCGCTCCTCAAATACAAAAAAACATTAGCCTTTATTAATATAATGTTTCTTGAGTAAAGAAAACGCTGTACTTATTCAGTCAACAGTTCTTTATTTACCTTCAGACGGCAAACAAGCTGAGATGCTCTAAACTGCGCGCCGCACTTCATTCACGAGAGAGGCGGGATATGGAAAGCCGTTTTAACATTTAATCTATAAGCCTCACTAGTATCTAATTTAACATTACTGGTACTTATTTTTTAAATACTAGTATCTTTTCCATTAAGTACTAGTACTTATTCATTAACTACTAATGCTTATTCTTTAGGTACTAGTGCTTATTCTTTAGGTGTCTTTTGTAAAGTTACTAGTGCTTATTTATTAGGTACTAGTACTTAATCAGTAGATACTAGTACTTATTTATTAGGTACTAGTACTTATTCATTAGATACTAGTACTTATTGATTAAATACTAGTACTTATTTATTAGATACTAGTATTTATTTATTAGATACTAGTATTTATTCATTAGTGTCACAAATCTAGCCTCTGTGGCTCCCTCCGATCGCCACCAGAGGGAACCATCACCGGAGTACTAACCGGTTCTTTCGGACTCCATTTCCCATGACCCCGTGCCTGAGACTGATCACCTGCACAGGTGTCAGCTATTATCCAGACTATTTAGCCAGTGCCTTCCTTACCCTCGTTGCGAAGTCTTGTTTTGCTATTGCTGACATTTCTGAGCGTTAATCCCCTGTGTGTTTTCCTGTTTACTACCTGGACTGTTTATTCTCATCTGAACGTTTGCTGCCTGCCTTTTGGATATTCTCTCTGTCTGCCGCCTGCCTCGACCTTTTGCATTGACTCTGTTTATGAATCTGCCTTGCCTACGTTGCTCTTGATACTGCTGTATGAACTTTGCCTGTCTGACCTCCTCTTTGTATTAATAAAATACTGCACATGGATCGCAACGTCACTGACCCATCATTACAGAAGACTTCGCCAGAAATCGATCCAGCAGTTTTCTACCATTTCACTACGGAGGTATCTGCCCAAGCATCGGCACTAGCTTCACATCAACAACAGCTTAGTCGACTTACCTCTCTCACGGAGGAGTTGGTAAAGACCCTGCAAGCTCTCCAACTTTCGCCACCCGCGATGAGTCCTCCTCTGCCAAATCCACCACCTCAAACTCCCGTTACCACCAGCCCTCGCTTGGCATTTCCTGAAAAGTTTGATGGATCACCCACGAGATGTAAGCGTTTTTTGCTTCAATGCTCTATGTTTGTTAACCAGCAACCCATGTTATATTCCACAGACGATAGTCGTATTGCCTTTGTTTGCTCTCTCCTATCCGGACGAGCGCTGGAATGGGCCACTGCTGTGTGGAGTGATGAGCGCGCTGTTTTCCCGTCATTCACCAGTTTTCTGCAGCGCTTCAGGGAGGTTTTCAAACACCCCGCTTGGGGGCAAGGAGGTGGGCGAGCAGTTACTAGCCCTCCGTCAAGGAAGAGGTACAGCAGCAGACTATGCACTATCCTTCCGCGCACTCTCTGCGCAGACCGGGTGGTCGGATGATCCTCTCAAACTCCTCTTCCGTAAGGGTCTCAGTGCGGAACTTCAGTCGGAACTGGCCTGCCGCGATGATGGTAAATCTCTGGACCAATTCATTGACCTGGCGATTCGCATTGATAACCTCGTTCGCTCACGACGACAACCACGTTTCTTCTCGGCTTCTGCCAGTATGACATCACTGCCTGAACCTGAACCTATGCAGATAGGCTTTACGCATCTCAGCGTGGAGGAGAGAGAGAGACGTATGCGCCAAAATCTATGTTTATACTGTGGCCTCCCTGGACACCTGAGAGCTTCTTGTCTCACTCGTCCGCCTCGCAACCCTTCATCGGTGAGTAAGAGTTCCACAATATCCTCTGTCTTAGAGATACCAGTTACCTTAAGGGTTAATGGGGAGGCTATTGAAACTACGGCTCTGATTGACTCTGGGGCAGCGGGAAATTTCATTGTCTCTGCATTCTCAAAAACTCATAGGATTCCCCTTGTTTCTTGTGAATCTCGTTTGGCAGTGGCAGCACTAGATGGACGTCCTCTAGGCTCCAGCAGGATTCAGTTCACCACCAAGGATCTATCACTGTGCACCGGAGCCTTTCACACTGAGACCATCCGACTATTCGTCTTTCAATCACCCCAAACTCCTATCATCCTGGGACTCCCCTGGCTGGAGAAACACAACCCGACTATCTCCTGGTCCGATAAACAGATAATTCAGTGGTCTGAATCATGCCGCCAACGCGGTCTAAATTTAACTCTTCAAAAAGAAAGTGAAAGAACGGCGCCTCTCCCTGCACACAGACTTCCGGTTGAGTACCACGATTTAATCGAGGCTTTCAGCAAGACCAAAGTCTCACAACTACATCCTCATCGTTCAAGTGACTGTGCCATCGATCTGCAACCCAATTCACATCCACCCAGGGGCCGAGTTTTCCCCCTATCACAACCTGAGTCTGAAGCCATGAAGTCATACATCAAAGAGGAGTTAGCTAAAGGCTTCATTCGACCATCCATATCACCTGCATCAGCCGGATTCTTCTTCGTCAAGAAGAAGGATGGAGGACTCTGTCCGTGCATTGACTACCGAGCTCTCAATGATCTTACTGTCAAGTTCCGTTACCCCCTACCACTAGTCCCAGCGGCCTTGGAACAACTTGGAACGGCCAAGTACTTCACCAAACTCGATCTTCGCAGTGCATACAATCTCATTCGCATCCGAGAGGGCGATGAGTGGAAGACGGCTTTCTCCACTACATCGGGGCACTATGAATATCTTGTGATGCCGTTCGGGCTGGTCAATAGCCCTTCTGTATTCCAGGCATTCATTAATGATGTATTCAGAGACATGCTAAATCACTGGGTCATCGTGTATACCGACGACATCTTGATCTATTCTGACTCCTATGAGGACCATGTCAAGCAGGTTCGTTCAGTTCTCCAACGTCTCCTCACCCATCAATTATATGCCAAGATCGAGAAATGTGAGTTTCACCAAACATCTGTATCATTTCTCTGATATGTGATCAGTTCGGGAGGGGTAGCCATGGATGACAAGAAGGTTCATTCCGTAATAGACTGGCCACAACCTGTCACTTTAAAAGAGTTACAACGCTTCCTGGGCTTTGCCAATTTCTATCGGCGATTCATCCGCAGCTTCAGCACAATTGCAGCGCCCATGACATCTATGCTCAAGAAGGGGAGACAACATCTCGTGTGGACACAGGCAGCCATTTCCGCCTTCCAGGAACTCAAGGAAAGATTCACCACGGCTCCCATCCTGCATCACCCCGATCCTGAACGGGAATTTATCGTGGAGGTGGATGCTTCCAGTACTGGTATTGGGGCGGTTCTCTCCCAAC
This sequence comes from Schizothorax lantsangensis, assembly GCA_027422415.1. NCBI lineage: Eukaryota > Metazoa > Chordata > Actinopteri > Cypriniformes > Cyprinidae > Schizothorax > Schizothorax lantsangensis. The sequence goes on from CM049841.1 coordinate 29,814,604, forward strand.
GACATGGTAATCCTCCTAAATTATACCCTTGTGCATTTCACTCCCGCAAACTCACCCCCACTGAACAGAATTATGATGTGGGCAATCGAGAACTACTAGCCATGAAGGCAGCTTTTGAGGAGTGGCGTCATTGGCTCGAAGGAGCTAAACATCCATTCACAGTGTTGACCGATCATCGCAACCTGGAGTATCTGAAGTCCGCCAAGAGACTCAACCACAGGCAGGCAAGGTGGGCTTTATTCTTCACCCGTTTTGATTTTTCTGTGACATACCGCCCAGGCACACAGAACACTAAGGCTGACGCCCTGTCCAGACTACATGAATCATCCATACTACCACTCACCCACGAATCCATTATCTCTCCTACCATTATTCTAGCTCCCATCCAATGGGACATCATGACAGAGATCACCGAAGCTCAGGCCACCGACCCTCCACCGGCCGAAACTCCACCTATCCGCACGTATGTACCACTTGCTCTGCGTCAGAGAGTTATTCAATGGGTATACTCTACTCTCAGTTCAGGTCATCCAGGTATCGCTGCTACAGTTCAGTTACTCACCAATCGCTTCTGGTGGTCCACATTGCAGGCCGATACGATCACCCACATTCGGAACTGTCCCACCTGTAATGTATCCAAACCCTCTCACCACCTACCTGCCGGCCTCTTACAACCTCTACCCATTCCACAACGCCCCTGGTCTCACATAGCCATTGACTTTATCACAGATTTACCGCTATCATGGGGTCATACCACCATCCTCACAGTGGTTGATCGTTTCTCCAAAGCATGTCGCTTTATACCTCTGCCCAAACTACCCACTGCCCTCGAGACAGCCGAATCCTTATGCAACTACGTATTCAGATTCTATGGCCTCCCTGAGGATATAGTCTCCGATCGAGGACCTCAATTCACCTCCCGAGTCTGGTCTGCCTTCTGTCAAAAACTCAATATCAATGTCAGCCTCACATCCGGTTACCATCCTCAGTCCAATGGTCAAGTGGAACGCTTAAATCAGGAACTCACCCGTTTCCTCCGCTCATACTGTCATCGAAATCAGGCAGACTGGAGCCGCTTCCTCTTATGGGCCGAGTATGCTCAGAACTCCCTCTGCAAACCTGCCACAGGCCTCACCCCTTTCAAATGTGTGCTGGGTTTCCAACCCCCCTTATTCCCATGGTCCGGGGAACCCTCAGAGTTACCTGCTGTAGATTCGTGGCTCCAGCGGAGCGAGGAGACCTGGAATGAGGCTCATGTCCACCTTCAACGGGCCGTCCGACGAACAAGGGAACAGGCTGATTGTAGGCGGCGGGCAAATCCCAACTACCATCCAATGGGTCTGGCTATCTACCCGTGATCTTCGTCTTCGGCTTCCTTGCAAGAAGCTCAGTCCCAGGTACGTGGGTCCCTTCAAAATCCTTAGACAGATAACTCCTGTCTCATTTCGTTTGGCTTTGCCCTCCAATTATCGTATCTCACCCACTTTTCATGTGTCTCTGTTTAAGCCCGCTGGTGGTTCGAGAGGAGCGGAGGACCAGGAGGAGGCTGGTGACCAAGGAGCCCCCTCCATCATCTTAGACGGCGAGGAGGTGTACCGAGTTCAGGAGATTCTAGACTCCCGTCGCCGGGGCAGGGTAATTCAGTACCTAGTAGATTGGGAGGGGTATGGCCCGGAGGAGCGGTCCTGGGTCAGTGCAGAGGACATTATGGATCCCTCTCTCACCACAGACTTTCATAGGACCCATCCGGAAAAGCCAGCCCCGAGACCCCGTGGAAGACCCCGGCGTCGTTTGCCTCCTCGCGTCAGGAGCCGCTCACAGGTGGGGGGCTCTGTCACAAATCTAGCCTCTGTGGCTCCCTCCGATCGCCACCAGAGGGAACCATCACCGGAGTACTAACCGGTTCTTTCGGACTCCATTTCCCATGACCCCGTGCCTGAGACTGATCACCAGCACAGGTGTCAGCTATTATCCAGACTATTAAGCCAGTGCCTTCCTTACCCTCGTTGCGAAGTCTTGTTTTGCTATTGCTGACATTTCTGAGCGTTAATCCCCTGTATGTTTTCCTGTTTACTACCTGGAATGTTTATTCTCATCTGAACGTTTGCTGCCTGCCTTATTGACCCTGCCTGCCTTTTGGATATTCTCTCTGTCTGCCGCCTGCCTCGACCTTTTGCATTGACTCTGTTTATGAATCTGCCTTGCCTACGTTGCTCTTGATACTGCTGTATGAACTTTGCCTGTCTGACCTCCTCTTTGTATTAATAAAATACTGCACATGGATCGCAACGTCACTGACCCATCATTACAATTAGATACAAGTACTTATTCATTAGATACTAGTACTTATTTCAATAGGGACTAGTAACTATTATATTGTTACTAGTAACAAATTTAAATTTTTGCCATTGACTTCTATGGGGATCCGTCATTGAGATATCAACTATTCAGTTTTGACTAGTAAGTATTCCACTAGTGACTAGTACTTCATTTTTATGTACTAGTAGTTATTCATTAGGTACTAGTACATATTTTTTTAGATACTAGTACTCATTCATTAGATACTAGTACCTATTAAATAGACACTAGTACTTATTCATTAGATACTAGTACTTATTATTAGATACTAGTGCTTATTGATTAGATACTAGTACTTATTTTTAGACACTAGCACTTATTTATTAGATACTAGTACCTATTCATTAGGTACTGGTGCTTATTTATTAGGTACAAGTACTTATTCATTAGATACTAGTACTTATTTATTAGGTACTAGTACTTAATCAATAGATACTAGTACACATTTATTAGATACTAGTACTTATTCAAAATGTTACTAGTAAGATTTCTTATTTTACTATTAAAAAATATTTATTGAACTCTACTGTAGCCATTTGGAGTAGTCATAACATAAGACGAGTAAAAAAGCAGATCTGACTAGTAAGATAAGAATTGTTACTAGTAGTAATTACAAAGTGTGATACACACAAAGTATGTATACAATTGTGTTATGTTTGCTTTATTTTCCTCTGACTATTTGTATTGTTTTATGTTCACAACATAACAACGAACAACGAACTGCGCATGCGTCCTCAGATCAGCAGAGGAGCTGTGAAAGGGCAGACGCGACTCTCCCGTTCTTCTGACATTATTCCTGTTTTACAGGTAAAGACAGATTAAAAGAGAAACCAATATATGTAGTACTGCGGTTGCATTATTACAATGTATGGACAAAGGTAAAGTGTTAATTGTGATGCAGTTTGAGAATTTGTTGTCCGTGTAATATGTGATGTTCACACTAACGTGAAAAAAGTAATTTACGTATGCTCCAGTGATCATTATATCTGACTACAGTGTTGTATTTCTTGGTTTGAGTCACAAAATGTTTGTTTGTTCATGCTAATGAGTTAATTAATAGCATTAAGTATCTCTGGAAGGCTCACTCTGTGGTTGCGTTTGGCGCGCTTTATAGTCACGTGACCACTCACTGAAAAAAAAGCATAGAAAGCAGCTGGATCTGTGTTGATCCATTATAAATGTACTCCTATGGGGAGAAAATTAGTGAATTGCATTTCACATTGGTTTTAAGAAAGAAGAGTAGTTTGAAATACTCAAGTTTACAGTTAATATGATGAGTAAATTCATATAAAATCTCTTTGTGGTTATTAATATCATTATTGATGTTTATAAAATGTCTGTTAAGTATTTAGTTGTTACCTAAAAATGGTAAAATGAAGAAAGGAGACAAGAGAGTGTCAGAATGTGATTTATTTTGATGTTGGTGGCACTTAAGTGATGTAATAAGAGCAACTCAGACAAAAGAATGTAAAGTAATGCTTTAAAAGCAATTGTTTGTACTGGAATTTTACTGGTTGTGCCTTAAATAAACAGATCAGCAGAGGAGCTGTGAAAGGGCAGACGCGACTCTCCCGTTCTTCTGACATTATTCCTGTTTTACAGGTTACAGTAATCTGTCTGCGGGGTCTCTGAAGGCGGGGCCTGCAACAGATTCTTGGGGGCTCGTCCGGGATCGGCTCCACGTGACACGAGGAGGCTGATCCAAAGATTCTAGGACCGTGGGACCAGGTGGCGCCGGGGCTAGAGGTCGGCGGCTGCTGCGTCAACGGGGACAACGAGGCACACAGAGGGTTGGACAGACTGCCTGTCTTCATCCTGAGGTTAAGCACGAAGGAGAATAAAGTCATGGCGGATCATACAAGGAAACGTTTGGTGTGGGATATCCGAAAAGATCTGATCACACTACCGGCTGATGAACTGTTCCACATTGCCAAGGCCATCGGGCCTGTACAAGGTAAAGATTCATCTGAACTGGACCTGGAGGACAGTGAGGGTTGTTTCGAGTACATCAATGCCTTCATGTCAAGTGAATCCTTGCTTGAGACTGAGGATCAAGGTATGAGTGGACTGTTGTCGTTGCAAGAGACTGTAAAATCAGCAAAACAGATTTGCACTGCTATATGTACATCTAATGTTGATACAGACACTCACCTTACACATGTGTCACATCCACTCACCACTGATGAACAGACACTGACTACTAATGGCACTTACCTGACACCACCTCATGCTGCAACTGATTTAAGGGGTGTTAAGGGCGCTGAACCTAGAACAAGCACAGATATAAGTAAAATGCTTGCAGAGTATGAAACACTTAGCAGGAAAATACACCAGTACATGACAACACCCACACAGCACACTAACGTTGCCCAACCTGCAGTACAGGGGGGTGCTGCCATACCACATCTGGACAAGACTGAAAAACCCAGACATGTAACTCATGACTTTGCTTTCCCCTTGGGGGGACTCCCATGTATCCAGCCACGTGAGTTCAAGATACACGGAGGCCAGATTGGTGACCACTCGTCAGACATCACGTATAATAATGTATGCAGACAGATGGACGCTGGCCTCAGAGAGAACTTCAGCGATACCGACATTGTCAGAGGTGTGCTAAGAATCATTAAGCCCGGCATCTTCAAGGACATGCTGATAAATAAAGACGACATGACGGTAAACGAGTTAAAAGGGTTCCTACAGTCACACCTGGGAGATCGGAGCAGCACAGAACTATTTCAGGAATTGATGTGCACCAAACAAAGTGACCACGAGACCCCTCAACAGTTCTTATACCGTGTAATGGGGTTGAAACAGAAAATACTTTTTGCAGCGAGGCAAGCTGATTCAGACCGCAAGTATAGTGCAGTTACTGTGCAAGACGTGTTTTTACACACAGTGTACCAGGGCCTGAGTCACCGATGTAAAGACATTCGCAGCGAATTGAAGCCACTGCTTGCTGACAGTAGTGTGACCGATGATGCCATCCTCAGACACGTAATGAAAGTCACAAGCGATGAAAATGAGAGAATGCGACGGCTGGGCCCGCCGACCAGAACAAAACCGTCCACAGCAAGTAGCGCTCAAGTCCACAGTGAACCTGGCAGTGACGAGGGGGGAAGGACAGAGGCTGCTGTGAAAAAAAGCCAAAATGACCCGATCAAACAACTGACCGCGAGAATTGACACCCTAACCAACATGGTGGATGCACTACAACACTCCATGGCGGCACAGGTGGAGAGAGGTTGCCAATGCTTAGCCAGCCAACCAGTTTCCCGCAAAGTGAGTCACTCGCGGTGCTGTCCAAAGTGTACAGGAGAAGGGCGACAGGACTGTCCACATTGCTTCATCTGCAGTGAGGAGGGGCACCGGGCAGCTGGATGCTTGAGACGACCTCAGCGGCAGGGAAACGGGAACCGGCCACTGCAGAGGGACAACCAGTGACCGCAGAGCAAATGTCCCAAACTGATTCAGCCTACTCAACGCTGGAGAGACCTGGGGGAAGAAAAGCCATAGATCAAAGACGCACCAACCAGAGGCAAAATAACGAATCAACAGACCTGAATATGGAACACAGGACTTGCCAGACCAAAACTGACACCATAATTAAACTGATAGGAAGCAAAGCATTAACCCAGTGCAACTTGAACGGACTCACCGTGAGGGCACTGCTGGACACAGGGGCACAGGTCAGCATAGTTGATCGTGTGTGGAAAGAGAAATACCTACCTGATATTGAGGTGAGACCACTGCGAGACTTACTGGGATGTGGGAACGATCTGGAGGTATGTGCGGTTAATGGAGATCCTATTCCATTCGACGGATGGACAGTCATTACAGTCAACTTACTAGGAAACGAAGATCCCAGCCTTTCCATCAATGTACCGTTCCTGGTAAGCAAAATGCCAATTGAGAGACCACTCCTGGGCTTCAACGTGATTGAAGAACTGATTCAGGGGCAACCCGAACAGCTCATGCAAACACTCACCACTCTATTAGCTGGAGCTATTGATGTCCCAAACGAGAAGGCACAAACCCTAATTGAAGTTATACGAACTGCAGAAGAAGATGAATGTGCTCGTCTGAAGGTCGGTCAGAGAGGAGTCATCATTCCGGCAGGGCAGATTGCCTGGGTGCAATGCCGGATCACGCCAAAGTTAGCACAGTTGGGCTCTGTAGTCTTGTTTGAACCACAAGAGGATAACACCCATCTAAGATGTCTGGATCTTGGAGAGGGGCTTCTGGAGATACCTAACAAAAGTGGCTCATACATATCTGTACCCATAGGGAACTACACAGGATGTGACGTAGCTGTACCGCAGGGTACGATTCTCGGGACACTGCAGCGGATAGAAAGAATAGTGGATCCTGGACAATCAAGTGGAGCAAGGCGGACAGTGAGGGTCCAGACTGCAGGGACACAAGAGGCAGGGATGAACACAGGCTTGTGGCATCCTCCTGTTGACTTGGGGCATCTAAGTGACAGTCAACGTGAAATCGTACAGAAGATGTTATACGAGGAGTCTAGCGTCTTCAGTAGAGGCGATGACGACATCGGATGTATCCCCAGTCTACAAATGTCAATCACTCTTCAAGATGCTATTCCAGTTCAAAGAGCATACTCCGCCGTGCCGAAACCCCTGTTCAGTGAAGTAAAAGGCTATATACAAGAACTCCTGGCCAAAGGATGGATTGTCAAGTCCAGGTCGCCATACGCCGCTCCAGTTGTCTGCGTTAGAAAAAAAGATGGCAAACTCAGGCTCTGTGTTGATTACCGTCTCCTGAACAGGAAAACCGTCCCTGACCGACACCCATTGCCCAGAATACAGGATCTGATTGACACGCTTGGAGGGTACTCTTGGTTCAGTATCCTCGACCAAGGCAAAGCATACCATCAAGGGTACATCGCAGAGGGATCAAGACACATGACAGCATTCATCACACCCTGGGGACTATATGAGTGGGTCCGAATCCCATTTGGACTGTCCAGTGCACCTGCTGCTTTCCAACGCAGCATGGAAGAAATGCTAGATTCACTTAGGGATGAGTGCTGCATCCCATACTTGGACGATGTCCTTTGTTATGCGAGATCCTTTGAAGAACATGTTGAAACCATCCGTAGAGTTTTGAAGGCCCTCCAGTGCCATGGTGTCAAGCTAAAACCTGAAAAGTGTGAGATGTTCCGCAGCGAGGTCAGGTATGTTGGACGCCTAGTGTCAGCTGAAGGGGTGCGGGTGGATCCTAAAGACCTGGAAGCAGTCCAGTCCTTAAAGAGCAGGACTCCGCAGACGGTGGGTGATGTGAGGAGGCTACTTGGGTTTCTCAGCTACTACCGTATATTCATCCAAGATTTCTCCAGGGTCGCGAAAACCTTGTATGAGTTGCTGCAAGCAAAGCCTGAGACAGCAAAGGGTCCACAATGCAGGAGCAAAATGAAAGGTCCGCAAGTACCCTCCAGGACTCCAGTAGAATGGACCAAGAACCACCAACAGACCCTGGAAAGACTAATTGAAATGTTAGTAAACCCACCTGTGCTGGCATATCCAAACTTCAACTTACCCTTCTCGCTCCACACAGATGCATCGGAAAGGGGCCTAGGGGCTATCCTATACCAGCGACAAGACGGGAAGTTGAGGGTCATCGGGTATGGGTCCAGGACATTGACGGCAACAGAGAAGAACTACAGGTTACACAGTGGTAAACTCGAGTTCCTGGCACTGAAGTGGGCGGTATGTGAAAAATTCAGAGACTACTTATTCTACGCCCCACACTTCACGGTGTATACCGACAACAACCCCCTGACGTACGTGATGAGCACGGCCAAGCTCAACGCAGTAGGCCATCGGTGGGTCGGGGAGTTGTCTGACTTCCAATTTGACATCAAGTACCGGCCAGGGAAGGTCAACATCGATGCAGACACCTTGTCTCGTCTTCCTCTGGACATTGAAGTGTATGAATCAGAGTGCACAGAAGAACTACCCATGGGGGCGATACAAGCGGCATGGGAGGGCAGTCATGTATCGGAGAGAAAGGATGTGGCCTGGGTTGCTGCTCTGTATATTTCTACAGTGGATGAGTCACAACAACCCGCAACAGTGTTGCCCACAATAGAACAAAATGAACTGATTCAAGCTCAGAAAGATGATCCAGTAATCTCTCAAGTGAGACAATGGAAGGAGGATGGAGTCACACTGACGGATGAGATGCGGGCAGGTCTGACAGGAACCAGCAGAAAATTGATGTATGAGTGGAACAAGCTGCACCTTGAAGGAGGACTCCTATACCGCAGAACAAGTGAGAGGAAACAGCTTGTCTTACCGAGCAAGTACAAGAAGCTGGCACTCGAGCACCTCCATGACAAGATGGGACACGTGGGGACAGAGAGGGTACTCAGCTTGGCGAGGGATCGATTCTACTGGCCGTACATGAAGGCTGAGGTAGAAGGGTACGTGACCAGGAAGTGTCCCTGTATAAAGCAGAAGAAACCCACCGCACATGTCCGAGCACCTATGGGTAGCATCACCACACACTCACCCATGGAACTGGTATGCATTGACTACCTGCACCTAGAACCAAGCCGCGGAGGGTATGAATATATCCTGGTAGTCATGGACCACTTTACAAGGTTCGCCCAAGCCTACCCGACCAAGAACAAGTCGGGGCGGACAGCAGCAGAGCGCCTATTCCAAGATTACATTCCGCGCTTTGGATATCCGGCCAAATTACATCACGACCAGGGCCGTGAGTTTGAAAACGAACTCTTCCGCACTCTCCAACAGTTCGCTCGAATTGGCCACTCTCGAACGTCGCCATACCACCCCCAGGGCAACCCAGTTGAGAGGTTCAATCGGACCCTGTTACAAATGTTAAGAACACTGGCGGACAAAGAAAAGGAGAGGTGGAAAGATCACTTACCTCAAATCGTGCATGCTTACAACTGTACACGGCATGAGTCGACAGGATACTCACCCTTTTTCCTCTTGTACGGGCGGCATCCTCGCCTTCCAGTTGACCTGATCTTCGGCCTGGTGGAACCAAGAGAAGAAATCACACCGAAGGGGTATGCAAAGCAGTGGGCACACAGAATGAGTGAAGCATACCAGATCGCAGAGAGTCACAGTCGACAGTCAAGTGCGAGAGGGAAAGCGCAGTATGACCGGAAAGTGAGGGGGGTTGTGCTGACGGCAGGAGACCGAGTGTTGGTCAGGAACCTTGGGGAGCGAGGAGGCCCAGGAAAGTTACGGTCCTACTGGGAAAAAGCTGTATATGTGGTGAAGGAACAAGTATCAAACAACCCTGTGTATGTCATATATCCTGAGAACAGTGACCGTGGGAAGACCAGGACACTCCATCGAAACCTGTTGTTACTGGTGAACGACCTACCTGTAGAAGCTCCAGCGACGACACCCGGATCCACGAGACCTGAAAGAAAGAAAAAGACAGTGAGACACACGAGCAATGACAATATGCATGACAAAGACAGTGACCCGGTCAGCTCTGATGCAGAGAGTAGTGCAGGAGGATACTGGTTAAGAGCCCCAGTCAACTGGCCGACATTAGGAAGTGACCGACCCCCAGAGCAAGTTCCTGTAAGGGAAAACATTCAGATTATGCCGGGAAGGGAAAGCTCAGGGCAGATTCAGGACAGAGAAGGGAAAAGAACAAGTGAGAGTCCAGTAGAGAGAAGGGCAGCTGCTTACCTTGAGGCAGTACATCCAGTTGACGCTGGCGAAGGAGACGGAGCAAATACAGAAAGTGAGCCTGATTTTGTCGACAGAGCTGAGGCTCTGGGAATGGAAGAAGAGACCAGTGTGAGAAGGTCATCTAGGGAAAGGATACCAAGGCAGATTTATACGTATGACATGTTGGGCCAACCTACAATCCACCCCTACACCACCACATTGAACTCAGTTACTGCTTACTCCATCCCACACATGACTGTTTGGGGTTTACAAAACTACACTACACCCATTACTTACCCTCACTGGTACTTACCTTCAGTCCACACACCTTATGGGGTTACAACAGCTGTTTATTAAGAGTGTTTGGTGATGGTTAAGTGTTTGGTAATGGGAAATGAGAGGTTGATCACTGGAGCTTTTCTTATTTTGTCAGGGAGAGTGTGATACACACAAAGTATGTATACAATTGTGTTATGTTTGCTTTATTTTCCTCTGACTATTTGTATTGTTTTATGTTCATTGATCGCATTATTTCCTAATGCAGTGTTTATGTGCAAATTAACAATTGTATATTGATCTACATGGAGAGAAAAAAAGGGACTCTTATTTTGACATTCTGATTGGAGAGTCGCGGACAGAACAACGAACTGCGCATGCGTCCTCAGATCAGCAGAGGAGCTGTGAAAGGGCAGACGCGACTCTCCCGTTCTTCTGACATTATTCCTGTTTTACAGGTAAAGACAGATTAAAAGAGAAACCAATATATGTAGTACTGCGGTTGCATTATTACAATGTATGGACAAAGGTAAAGTGTTAATTGTGATGCAGTTTGAGAATTTGTTGTCCGTGTAATATGTGATGTTCACACTAACGTGAAAAAAGTAATTTACGTATGCTCCAGTGATCATTATATCTGACTACAGTGTTGTATTTCTTGGTTTGAGTCACAAAATGTTTGTTTGTTCATGCTAATGAGTTAATTAATAGCATTAAGTATCTCTGGAAGGCTCACTCTGTGGTTGCGCTTGGCGCGCTTTATAGTCACGTGACCACTCACTGAAAAAAAAGCATAGAAAGCAGCTGGATCTGTGTTGATCCATTATAAATGTACTCCTATGGGGAGAAAATTAGTGAATTGCATTTCACATTGGTTTTAAGAAAGAAGAGTAGTTTGAAATACTCAAGTTTACAGTTAATATGATGAGTAAATTCATATAAAATCTCTTTGTGGTTATTAATATAATTATTGATGTTTATAAAATGTCTGTTAAGTATTTAGTTGTTACCTAAAAATGGTAAAATGAAGAAAGGAGACAAGAGAGTGTCAGAATGTGATTTATTTTGATGTTGGTGGCACTTAAGTGATGTAATAAGAGCAACTCAGACAAAAGAATGTAAAGTAATGCTTTAAAAGCAATTGTTTGTACTGGAATTTTACTGGTTGTGCCTTAAATAAACAGATCAGCAGAGGAGCTGTGAAAGGGCAGACGCGACTCTCCCGTTCTTCTGACATTATTCCTGTTTTACAGGTTACAGTAATCTGTCTGCGGGGTCTCTGAAGGCGGGGCCTGCAACAAAAACATACTAGTGTCTAATAAATAAGTACTAGTACCTAATGAATAACTACTAGTATCTATTAAATAGGTACTAATGAATAAGTACCAGTATCTAAAAAATAAGTACTAGTATCTAATGAATGCTTACTAGTAATATTTAAATAGATACTAGTCACTATTGCAATAATTACTAGTCAGAAATCAAAAGATGATATCAAAAACAGAACAACTACCACTACCTGTTCATTTGGAGATATCTTCAACCTCATAAAGAACTAGTGAGAATGTAGTTGGAGATATCTTAATGCAAACAAATCATTACATAAACATGAGCACCTCTCAACCGTCCAATCAGAGTCCACATGGCAATATAATACATTAATATGCTGAATTAATTTGATTGTTAAGTAGGGCTAACTGGCTTTGTATGTTAGCCTACCTTGCTAATTGGTTACCATAAAAACACAAAGAAAAGATTACAAACCTGTTGTCCAACAAAAGTATATTGACATGTTTTTACTCCAAATCACATCATAACATCAGTCGAGCGTTTGAAATAACTTCCTTTTGTGATCTGACATGGTTTCATTAAACAGAATGAGGCAGAAATCATGCCACTTTATATTATTCTATAGAGATAAGGGCTGTCGATTAGCATTGCATTTTAAACATACTTTATTCTTATAAAAATACCCGAGATGGATTGAAGAACACAGATAAAACCATATATTGTCGCAATCATTGTTTATTTTCTTCATGTTTCATCAGTAAAACGTCGTCTATCTGCATGTTATGCAGCTACTAGGCTACATAAACAGCGAAAGCTGAACGTCTTTGTCCAGGAAGTGAGTCTCACTAGGAGTTTCTGCGCGAGGGCGCCCTCTGGCGAAGAGTATGAATGAAAATAAATTACTCGTTATTGCTCACAAAATAACGAGTAAAAATAGCAAACATAATTAAGAACTTTGAGGTAAATATTTGCAAATCCTTACATTTTTCTTCAGTGTAGAGAAGTGTACATTTTTTTTATTTTTTTTGCAGCTATATTTATTATTATATTTATTCTTAAATACTCAGTTTTGTATATTACAGTGAAATAGTGTTATTACAAAAGTAATATTCCAGTAATATTCCTAATATTTTGTTTGTTTTTATTTAGAAATAATAACCATAATCATTATTAGTTCTATTGATATATACACTATATTGCCAAAATTATTGGGTCACCCCCTTGTAATGAACAGGTTTGACTACTTTAGTCATTTCTATGAGTACAATGTTTAATGTTTAAGCATATAATGATATTCTAGGGAATTGTGTGCTTCTAATTTTATAGCAACAGTTTGGACAGGACCCTTTTCTATTCTAACATGACAATGTCTCTGTGTATAAGACAAGGTTCAAAAAGAAATGATTGATTCAGTCAGTGTGGAAGAACTTGACTGGTCTGCATAAAACCAAATCCTAATCCCAGTTTAACACCTCTGGTGTGACTGTAAATGCAGACCTTGAGCCAAAAACTCATCACCGAACGAGTACGGGACACATTTTACCATCTGCACCACTGGAGCTGACGACAGTTAACAGTCTTTTGTAATGTTAATCACACTTTGGTGGGTGGAGTTAGTGTAAATAGCCTCTGCCATCAAGGCGGGCACTTAGTGTAAATAGACACTCCGTTTAAGATATACTGGGGTTCTTCCTAAGCTTACAACTGTTTAATACAATGTAGGCTACTGTAAAAAAACGACAACAAAAAAAACATTAAAAGTGTACCAGAAGTAGTGTGAAAATGACTTGTGCTAGCTGTATTTTCTGTTTTCTTCTTACCTCTGCGGTACTAACGTTACTACTGTCCTCCTCCTCCGCATCCAAATTTAAACCTTTTGAAAAGAGTTTGGTTAATTTTATGCATTTAGCAGCGTCAGACTTAAGCCCTTATTTGTTTTTGTTTTTTTTGCTTCCTCAAAGTTTTTCTGCACTGCCTTTTTACGGTCCATTATCTAGTTTGAACTGAAAATTAGCTTGTGTTGCATGACGTGCTTGATTTTGACTGAAGGGTTCGGTCGGCCCAAGCCCGCCGCATCTCGGGCCCATCTCGGGACTAGGCGGCCGGCCGTTGCCGGCTGGGCCAAATGCTTAAAATGTATTATTATTAATATTATTATAACCTTAGAGAAATTGTGCAAGCGATAAAAACCCATCCTATGCGCTGTTGGCCTGTAAAAACAAATTTATATATTTCAAAAAATCTGACCGGCCCACATTAAACAAAATGGCCCGGCCCCTTTGGCATTTGCCAGAATTGCCAGATGGCCAATCAATCCACTCATCAATACTCAGGCCAACCCTACCATTGAATTATTGACATTTCCTGTCTTGTGGTACAAAAACAAAATGGTGATGGTAACAGAAGAACTAAGAACAATAGGAGGCACATTACTAGGGCCGGGTAGTGCAGGTAAGCATTCCTGATGCAACCTCTCATTCTCTGCCCGAAACTGAGCTACTACTTCCCTCAATTCCTAACAACCCTACCTCCATAACTTCTACCACGATAACATTTACCAATAAGAAAAGAAAGTAGACCCACAATGAAAATCAAACAAACAATACAACCACCGATACCAACATCTCTGACGAACACGGAACCCTGCCGACTACACCAGAATGTAGCGTGTAATAAATTGATGGCACTATTTAAATACAAAATCCTTAAAATGTATGAAATGCTTACTAGGCCACCCTTTTTCAAATATAATACCCAATGAATCCAACACACAGGTTTGTTACCATGAAGGGCAAAAAGACACCCTGCAAACAAGCCTGTGGTGACACTTAGGTCTAGCCTACACTGTAAAAAAAAATTCCGTAAAAAAACGGAGAACTTGCTGGCAGAAAATTACCAGGTCATTTTCTGTTAAATTTAGACATTTCCTTCAACATTAAAACAGAAAATTCTGTAGATTTACATTTTCTTCTGTACCATAAACGGACAATCCGTTATGCAGAAATTTCTAAAAAAATTATAGCATAGGCCTATCTTTAACAGCAATTAAATCCAGCACAATATATACAAATTGAACATGGTTTATTTTTACCTCATGTAAACATTCTTAAAAGTGCATTCAGTAGCTTTTATTTGCCTTTAACAGGTGAAGACAAAAATATTATGACATCAGTTAATTTAATAATGTGTAAAGCACCATAGAAAATGCTTGTATTGTGGAAAACTTTTTAGTTTTAAACGGCAACAGGCAGAAAAAAGAAAACATGAGCAGGTACTTGTACAATACTGGTGTTGCACCAAATAGTGGTCACAAAGATAAACTTCACTGTGAAGCAGTCAAGATTCAAATCATTTTCAGATACATGGGAAAACATTTATACAAAGACAGGGCTGTCATTAATAACAACTGCTATAGACTTATAGCATTTGAAACAGCATTTGAAAATAAAGAACAAAGATTCATGCACTCATGTTTGACATTTCAATGTGAAACTAAGAGAATTATACAATCTAAATTAAGAGCAGGGCTCCAAATGTTTGTGTGCTCTTAGTATCTCTTGCCATCTGCAAGCTTGAGGAAACCAAGTTGAGATTTGAAAAAAGCTCAGATTGTCCATGGATTCTCGAAGTTGTTCATACAGCTTGTTCATAGTCTTGGAAGCGTAGGTTCCCTTCGTCTGAACCTTTGACCCTCGTTCAGAATTTCTTCACAGGAAGACTGGAAATGATAAGAAATGAAATTAATGAAAGTGAAGTACAGAGTAACGTGCAGAACAGGTTGAGATCGAATTATCAAGTTCCAGTTCAAACATCGTTTATAAAATGCTAAACTTGCATTTCTAGTGGTCTCCAATTGCATCTGTCATGTGTCAGCCGCTCCACACAGATATGCTGTTTTTGTTAAATAACGACTTGTTGAATAAAGTCATTATTTTTATTTTCTTTGCATACAAAAAGTATTCTCGTCGCTTCAAAGTTCAGATTGAACCACTGATGGCAGATGGACTGTTTTAACGATGTCCTTATACTGCGTTTCTGTGCCTTGACCGTGTAAGGACCCTTGCAGTCTATGGAGGGTCAGAGAGCTCTCAGATTTCATCAAAAATATCGCAATTTGTGTTTCGAAGATGAACGAAGGTCTTATGGGTTTGGAACGACATGAGGGTGAATAATTAATGACAGAATTTTCATTTTTGAGTTAACTAACCCTTTGATTATTTTCAACTAACCAGAAACACAACAAAATGCTTTATACACAGTTTCATTATTATGTTCCTTACATTTGTATGAATTCCAGCGTAGGTGCCATTCTCCTCTGGATGTTTTATGTTTAAAATAAAATGAAGAGAATGTGTAGCTCAGCCACAATGGGGGAGGAAATGATAACTTCTTGAATGACAGCAATCTGGAATCACCAATAACAATAAACAAATAAGAAATTATAAACATCATTGTAAATTCAGAAAGCCACTCCAAACATTGATTAAATCTTTCCTACACAAACAACTTCAATAACAAAGTCAACTGAATAAACGACTCAATAACTAATTTTTTGTCAGTATTGAACATCCCTAAAGGTAAATAAAAATGGAAGCATATGGGTAGCAAAATTCAATTTGAAATATGCAAAATGGCAATGTATTTCTGTATTTTAAATTTACATTTTGCCATACATGTGTCCAAAATTTAGTGCAAAATAAATTCAGTTATATAAATTTAGATATGCCATTTTCTACATTAGTTTTAGCATGCAAATTAAAAAAAACATACTTTAACACTTTATAAGTTGCAAAATTAAAACGAAAATGTATTACACAGATTGATTAGATATGTTTAATATGTCCAAGCAAAAACTGTAGCAAAATCATCATTTAAATGCTGTTTTTCCTAAATGCATTTAGACTTGGGAGTTAGGACACTTGGGATTGCATTTTCATCATGTTATCGCGTGATAATTGTAGCAAAATGCAGTGAGAATTTGAGGATGCATTCTGAGCCAAGGGTGCAGTAAAAGGGTAGCAAAATGGTGATTTAAATGTCTTTTATTTTTTTTAAATGCATTGACACTTACATATAAGACGTTTCAATTGCATTTTCATTTAATATCTCGTAATGAATATAAGTAAATGTGGAAAGCGTTTGGTTAACGGTGAATATCGACCTATTGTGCGTCCTGTTGCTGAGCCTAAAGATTGACAGGTCAGGGGCGTGTTGCATTTTCAAATGCATTTCAAATCCACATTGACTTTATATCCATAGCGAGGTATTAAATGAAAATGCAATTGAAACGTCTTATATGTAAGTGTCAATGCATTTAAGAAAAATAAAAGACATTTAAATCACCATTTTGCTACCCTTTTACTGCACCTTTGGCTCAGAATGCATCCTCAAATTCTCACTGCATTTTGATACAATTATCATGCGATGGAAATGCAATCCCAAGTGTCCTAACTCCCAAGTCAAAATGCATTTAGGAAAAACAGCATGTAAATGATAATTTTAATACAGTCTTGGCTTGGACATATTATTGCAACTTATAAAGTGTTAAAATATGTTTTTATTTTGCACATTAAAACTAGTGTAGGAAATGGCAAATGTAAATTATATAATTGAATTTTCATTTTGCACTAAATATTGCACATATGTATGGGAAAATTTAAAATTTAAATACATTGCCATTTTACATATTGCATTGCCATTTTACATTTCAGATTTAATTTTACTACCCATATGCTTGCATAAATAAAAACTGTAGTGTTAATAAACAAAACAGAATACAAACCCATGATAAGAATGCAGGGGGTGCTTGGGATCCACAATACAGCAGCAATAACGACCTGTCATTAGTAAAGAAAACAAAAGAAACACTATGAATGTCATGAACTGCTGTCCCTTTAAAACATGACTCACACCTGACACATCCCAACTCTTTACATCAGTCGAGACATTTTAACTTTTTAAGACTGTCACTAGCCAAAAATGGTCATTTTGACATTATTTTGTGTGCTTTTGTCCGTGTGCGAGAGAGAGAACTCGGTGCGTTACTGACGCGCTGTCTGAAGCAGCATTCTCTGCGCGTGCATCACAAGTGTGTGCGTTCACAGACAGCGCGCCAGTAACGTTACCGAATTAACTTCTTGTGTGTGTTTAACATAAACAAGACAATAAAATGTCTAAACCTACCTCGTCTGGCAGAGAAGGTGCGTTATCCTTGAAGAATTCCGCATAATAAAAAAAAGTCGTAATGGTATCTTCTTTTCTTGTCAATTCCTCTGCCAGCTTCTGTTGAAGGCACACAGCGCTCTAAACACAGTTGTACCGCACTTTAGATTTAACGTTATCACAGCTGCTTAACATTACCTCAGTAACGTTAATATGTCGGATGCTTTACGACACGCTCAGTAACCAATACACCCCATCAACAACAATTAAAAGTTGATAACCTTTTATTAATAAAACTGAAAGTGAGCACACTGTAACACGTAACTTACCTCCACGTCGAGTTAGATGTGAAGGTGTGCTGAAAATGTTGAATGCCACGGCTCCGACATTCATTTGCCAAACAAGGAAGACGTTTTCTACTAGGTTAACGTTACAGTTTGTTACATTTAACAAAATATAATTTACCACGAAAGTGTAAGAACGGTTCCTCAAACCCGAAATCCGACTTTAAAACGATTTTTTTACCGAGACCATCTCCGTGAATAATGGCGTCTGCTCAAGCACTGTTTTCGCGCCGAAAATCTCGCTTCTTGTTCCCACAATGCAAAGCGTAATTAAAAAAATACGGAAAAACACCTGTAAAAACTAAATACGGAATATTCCTTCACATTATTATGGTATATTTTACTGTATTTTTACGGACTTTTTTTTACAGTGTAAGGGCCCCCAGTGGGCTGCCAGCGCAGGGCCTCTGAGACTTTGCTCATTGGCAAAATATTGGTCCCTTAGCGCAGGACCTGCATGGGCAGCCCTCACTAGGCCCACATAGGGCCCGCACTATTAATCTACAACCAGGGATGGGCAGTATTTCAAATACATGTATTTAAAATACGTATTTGAAATACAAAATACTATTTTGTATTTTAATACCTTTGAAAAAAATAAAATGTATTTTGTATTTAAATACATTTAATCTTAGTATTTTTGTATTTTCAAACTACATAAAATACTCTATGCCAATCAACCTCTTTATTAGACTGCTGATTTCCTGTATCAACTAGTTCAAACATGCCACTTTCATGCTTTTCCTGGGAAAATCTTTAAAGTCAAAATCGTAGATATTTAAGATATTTAATTTTGAATAAAATGTAGCATCCCATTTGTTGACAACTATATAATCATTCACAGTGCTATCTTTACAGTTAGCTTGTTGATGATTCTGGAATTTCAGTTAAATACATGCTGTTTTGCTGTGTATAAACCATACAAAATGCTTGAAATGGTTATTGCACTACTATGTGCATGACTTTAACATTAAAACAAGGTGATCTTGCTTTTGTGGGAAAAAAAGCATACCTGTCTCAGCAGGTAAAAAAAAAAACCCTAGCAAAGGGAACATTGCATTAGCACAAGTCAGTCTTGTTAGGTTTTATTTGGTCGGATTTTGGTTTTATCAACTAGCTAGTCAAATGTGTTCATATGACAATATAAATGTTGGCGATGATATAAAGTGTAAATCGATTGAACTTTTTCTATATAATTTATATATCATCATGTTATGCAAACATATCTGTGGAGCTTCTAGTCGGCAGGAGCTATTGACACGTCAGAGCGATAAATAAACATGGATAAATGAGTAATAAGCAGCTTTCTGTGTGTCTGTGCCCCAAAACAAAGATAACTATAATGCTAATAATAAAGAAACATTTTTTTTAATTGTTCTAAGGGCATACTCACACTAGGCACAGCTGCCTTGTACTAAAGCCCAAGCGCAATTGTCCTTTCTCTAACAGACAGATATCACAGGATTATTACAGAGGCAGCTGAGGATAATGGTGGAATTTGCAGCTTTACATGCAAACTACAATACCTGTTCATCAATAAGATGAAAACCAGACCCATTGTAAATCTAAATGTACTTGAATTAAATTAATTAAAAAGTGTGATATCCAAGTAGTTTATAAAGATTTTTGCTGTCACAATGATAACAATAGCGCATACAAAAATAGTACATTAAAGGTGGGGTAAACGATTTCTGGAAGCCAATGTTGATATTTGAAATCACCAAAACAAACACGACCCTACCCTTATAGGGTCTCGCCCCTATT
The DNA here is from genome assembly GCA_027422415.1 of Schizothorax lantsangensis. Lineage (NCBI taxonomy): Eukaryota > Metazoa > Chordata > Actinopteri > Cypriniformes > Cyprinidae > Schizothorax > Schizothorax lantsangensis. The sequence continues at coordinate 29,834,477 of CM049841.1, forward strand.
TTGATAGCTCCGCCCCACACATACGTAGCCTACGCAACCCATGCAACGATTAGTTCTGTGAAACAAAGCAAAACCAATGTTACACCGTGTCTACACCGGACGCGAGCGGCGCCACAAAATGATGTTTTATTAACAAAGTTCGGGAGGAGCACGTTCAGATAATTAACCTGATTAACACAAGAGGAGCACAATCAGTAATCAACCCAGTTAACAAGATAAGAGGTGTGTATATATACACAGCAGATTTACCTCTGTTCCTTGACAGTTTTCCAGCATCCCTCCGCCACCCCTTCTCCACACTTACAACTATTCCTGTCCTAACCTATAGGGGGGTATTCAGGGTTCGGGCCAAAGTTCCGAGCTCGGAGCCCTCCCCTCGGACAGCACGCCAAATATGCATAAACTGTATTCTATTTATTATATGTAAGTGTGAACTCGTGAAATACTATAGAAGTCATTATAATCAGTGATGCTGGATACACTGGATGCTGCGAGGCGTTACAAATCCCCAACAGAAAACTGCTGCCGCGTTCTGTTTATGACGTGCTGACACAAATTTCAAATGATTTTCAACAGTCGCTTTATCGCATCCAGTGTAGGCAGACTTTAGCTGTTGCGGCGCAGCGCGTCTGGCAGAGATGGAAACTCGAGTCTGCGACTTGGACTCAAGTCACACTTAAGTCGCATAAATAAAGACTTGGGACTTGACTTGGACTCGTGAACAGCTGACTTGAGACTTGACTTGGACTCGTGACTTGTGAGACTCGTAAAAAACGCAAGTCATTTGGTATAGGAGTTTATATGAATGCATCTCTGAGGGGAACTGGCTGTCTTAAAACAAGTTTAGATGGTATTTTCTTTTCATCTTGCCTCCTTAAAATGCATATTAAAATAGTGTTCATAACCGCAGTGCTGCTTTGTTTACAGCGGCAACCAAGGAAACAATGTTTAATTGACGTTCAAGCACCACCTGCTGGCAGAGAGTGAATCTGCATTAATTCAGCCTGTCTGCTGGTTTGTTTCGTACAGATGTTTTATGTAGAATAGTTTCACAAAACTAAAGTCAGACCATTTTGTTTTTGCTTCAAACTTCGAAATTATACAATCCAATTTAGATTAAAAACTGATCATGCTGAATGTATGCAGCCTCTTTGTTTGGACTGACCAGCTGCATCACTGTCTGGTATGGGAACTGCAGTGCTGCTGACCGCAAGACCCTCCAGCGGACAGTGAACACAGCTACAAAGATCATCGGTGCCCCTCTCCCATCCATCCTGGACATTTTCCTTGCACGATGCTCCAGCAAAACCAACAGCATCGTGAAGGACCCCACCCACCCCTCCCACAGTCTCTTCCAGCTCCTACCATCAGGAAGACGGTACCGGAGCATCAGAGCCCGCTCCACCAGACTGCTCAACAGCTTTTTCCCCCAGGCTGTGAGAGCCCTGAACCCAAATCACCCTGCCCTCCTCTGAAACCCCATGCAAACCCCTACCTCCTGAAACATGAAACTGTGTGAAACTTTTTTGTGCAATTCAAAGTGTGCTACACACAGGTGAGTGGGCCTGTACAAACCACCTGTAGTAACACACTCTCCTCTATGTGCACTAGACACTTTTCACACACTGCTGTGTGTACACAATCCCACAAAAGACTCCGCTATATATGTATGTTTACATGCTCGTGCACTACAAATCATCTTGCACTGTTCCCCAGCCAGCTGCTTGACTCACAATGTTTCTCTCTGCACATGTACAGTATTTATGTGAAGCATTCGTATAGTTTGTATAGTTTGTATTTTTTATTTTTTATCTTTAGTTGTATAGGGTAAACATTTATATATAGTATACTTAGTCAAATCTGTCAGTAGGTCAGTTGTGTATAGGTTTATAGTGTTTTACTTCACTGTTGTATGTCTGTATTTATGTAGCACCGTGGTCCTGTGAGGCACGGCATTTCGTTCTACTGTATGTCCCCACATGTAGCGGAACTGAACTGGAGGAGAAAAACAGGCGCTCGTATCCCCAGGTGAGGGGGAATGGCGCAGCAAGCGTGACACCGGCCAGTTCTTCCCGCCACTTACCTGTTACCCAACACACGGGAAGAAACTGGCTCAACGCGGAGACTGTAGAATCTCGCGAAGGTGTTCGGCGTCACCCAGCCTGCAGCTCTACAGATGCCTGCCAGAGAGGCGCCATGCACCAACGCATAGGAGGAGGCAACACTCCGTGTGGAGTGATCGGTACGCCAAGGCGATGGCATCCACTATCCAGTGGGCCAACCTCTGCTTGGAGACAGCCTTCCCTTTCTGCTGACCTCCGTAGCAGACAAAGAGCTGCTCAGAGCTTCTGAAGCTCCGGGTGCGGTCCACGTATTCCACAAGTGCACCGCGACCGCTCTCTCCACCTGGGGAATGCCCACGTATCCCCTGGCAGCCCCGCCATCGAGGGTAGTGAGGACGGAGGAGACAGACGAGCGGCTTCTGGCCGTGAAAAGGGCCATCCACGACTTCGTCAGCTCCTCATGCACCTCCGGGAAGAAAGGCACCGGAGTAGGACGCGGTTGTGAGCCGCGTCCTGCTCCGAGAAACCAATCATCCAGCTGCGATGGCTCGGGACTGGGTGGTTTGTTGACCTCCAGCCCAATGCTCGCGGCTGCCAGGGCAAGCATGGCCGTCAGCTCTGGGTCCGGTGCGGTAGTGGCGACAACACCTGAGGGGGGCAGCCCCACCGAACCTTCACCCTCAGAGGACGTAAGCCCATCCCCCGATGCTGCGATCGACATACTGTCTTCGGGCGGCGCACCGAATGATATGCTGGCCATCCCGTGGGAAGAACCAGCAAAATCACCCGGGAGCCGGACGGGACGCTTGCTGCGTGAGGAGTAAGAGGTCCGTGGGGATGAGCCCGGCGGAGAAGCTCTTACTGTGACCCTCAGATCTCCCAGAGCGCCAGCCGGCGGTCCTCTGCTCAAGCCAGAGAAACCAGGACGGGTGGCGGCAGAGGGTGCCAATCCTTTCAGAAAGGAAAGGCGAGATCGCAGCAATGTCATGCTCATACGCCCACAACAGGCGCATGAGTCATCCACGAACGCAGCTTCAGTGTGCTGAATGCCCAAACACTGAAGACAACGATCGTGTCCGTCATCCGCAGACAGAAAACGACCGCAACCAAGAAGACACAGACGAAACGGCATCTTGAAAAAGACGCGATCGTCCGTGATTTGCTCTTTTAGAATTTGCTCTTTTAGTTAAAGTGCCCAGGGGAATCGCTGGTGAAAGGGACTCCGCTGACTGCACCGTGACGCCAACCAGGAACAAATCAAAGATGAAAGGCTTTGTGGAGATCAGCACACTTCTCATCTGCCCTTTTATACCCGTATGTATGGAGAGTGGCTCAGGTATGCAAATTCCACTAGCCAATACTCGTTGGCGTTTTCTCTTTAGTCAGAGATGATTGGGGCTTCCAAGTAAATCCCCTATGAATTCACGACAGAACTCGTAGTGACCGACAGATAGGGAACAGGCGAGCATTTGTGTTTATAAAGCATATACAATTTTTTTTTTTTTAAATGACCAATCGTTTCGCTAGATAAGACAAGATAAGATTCATCGTCTGGTATAGTTTATAGCCCTTTGAAGCTGCACTGAAACTGTAATTTTGACCTTCAACCGTTTGGAGTCCATTGAAACTAACGATATGGAGAAAATTCCTGGAATGTTTTCTTCAAAAACCTTAATTTCTTTTCGACTGAAGAAAGAAATACATAAACATCTTGGATGAAATGGGGGGTGAGTAAATGATCAGGATTTTTTTTTTTAAATTGAACTAATCCTTTAAGGACAAAAATGTCCCCATTGAAACCCATTAAATCTGCTATTTTTAATCGCAGTGCCATTTTACTGTAAAATGATGCAATTTTTTTTAATAGGCTTTCATTCTGTTGGCAAGGCTTCAAAATTTAATTTTTTTAAATTTTTTACCAGATTGTGCCATTTTTTCATGTTTGGCCTATAAATAATACTTCCTGTTTTCTGCTTCTGCATTATAGAGACAATTGGATATATAATGCAGCTATAATTGTGTGGGTGTTTTGGTATGGATGTCGGAGTGGTGTTTGTATGTGTGTCATTAAAAACATTGTGTGTGTGTGTGTTCTTGTAATATTTGAGAAAGAAAAACTCTACTGCAAATCACAAATCCAACCACTGTGTGCACCAGCGGAGTTTTGCTGGCATCTAATGGGGAAAATTTGGTGCTGCGCCCAAACAAAATCTTACTGAAAGCTCAATTTTCATAAACTTAAACCTCTATAACTTTTTTTTTTTGTTTCACTTTTTCTACTTCAACAATAATCTGCCATGGGTCTTCTTTAAAATGAGACCAAACTTCACATTTTTATGATAGTTTTTTGACAGACATTTTTATCCACTATGGACCTATGTGTAACTTTTTTTTTATTGACGCACAAGGGTTAATATTTTAAAGTTGTGTGTGTGTGCGTGCGTGTGTGTGTGCGCACGTGTGTTTTTTTAAGCACACCTATATGCTTTTCAATCATTTTGAACAGTATATATTTACATACTTATATGCAGATTAGGATACATGAGACTAACACTTCATTCAGTGGTGATCTGGAAGAAACAGAAGAAGTTAAATTATGTCAATCTTAGATTGGTGGTCCTTTTCCAATTATACATGCATTTGTGCTTTATATGCATAAATAACACCTAGCCTATTGAAATTGTTCAATTATTAAAATGATTCAATATAATTATATGTTTCATAAGTTATGATATAGATAGTAATAGCAATCAGACTCAACAAAATAAGTATTGCATGTGATGAATCATCTAACAAAACAACAACAACAAGTAGTCTTCAAATCTTTAGTTTCATCTGATATTCAAAAATGTAAAAGGAATTTAGAATTCCTAAAGGAAAAGAAATGAAATTATTGACACTCCTGGTCTTTTTGACACAAGTATGATAAGAAGAGGTAGAAAATTACAATGACAGATTGTTTGGTAAAAAGGTGTTTTTTTTCAACCTTTTATATAAGTGTTCACTTATAGAGATCAACTTAGAGGGCAGGACATAAAAACATGTGTGCTCAGCAATTCAGAACTACAAGCAGTTGTCAGAAAATGTGGAGAACAGAAGGAGAAACATGATTATGCAACTGCTAGACAATATTGATGATGAAATGTTGGAGAATACTACGTTAATGACATGCTTCAGGAAGCAGAGAGAGCAACTGAGGAAGTGAAACAATGGATCCTAAAAAAATGAAGAAAAGCAAAAGAGAGAAATGGAGGCTGAAAATGCAATTATCTAAGAAACAGGAGGACCTGGCAAGAATTCAAGCTGAGAACAACACTTCTTTCATTTGGAATATGGGCTCATGATCTGTCACAGAAGTCAGTCACATCCACATCTACTCCTCAGTTGTCAGGTCTTGTTTTCCCTACAAAACTAGTCACACAACTACCTACCTGTGCTACTTACCTGTTTATTGTCCAGTCTTCCGTCCTTATCAGCCAGCATTCATCCCATTCTCGCTGCTTGCACCTGTGGAAAGAAAGGATTGTTGTTAACAGAGTTTGCATTACCACTCATTGAACCCACTTACGTACTTGCATCTCTTGTGTGTCTGCAAAATCTGTCAATAAATACCTGTTTTAGAAAATATCTGTATGTGATCCTCTTCTGTTGTGACACTCACCAAAAATTTGGGTTTTCAAAATTAACATATTTTTTATTGTGTGCTTTGTTTGCATGTATGCTTTTCACTAACGTATCTTAGCAGAAGTTCAGATGTTTCAAAACAATTGTTTACAGATGGTATTTTTTACAGCGGCATTACCTATTATGAAAGGTGCCCAAAATTACAAATCCTATAAATGTTTTCTACAAAGAAAGCACACAATCAAAGAAAGCACACAATCAATCCTTGACTTTTCCACATGAATCCATATGTGAAGGGGATGGAAAATGTAGATTGTTCCAAACTTTTACAGTATATTTTCAACTTTTTCTTTAAATAATAATTTGTTACATTTATATAGCACTTTTCTGGGTACTCAAAGCGCTTTACATAGAAGGGGGGGAATCTCCTCAACCACCACCAATGTGCAGCATCCACCTGGATGATGCGACGGCAGCCGTATTGCGCCAGAACGCCCACCACACACCAGCTTATTGGTGGAGAGGAGACAGAGTGATGAAGTCAATCAGTGTATGGGGATGTTTAGGAGGCCATGATGGTCAGAGGCCAATGGGCGAATTTGACCAGAATGCCAGGGTTACACCTCTACTCTTTTTCGAAGGACATCCTGGGATTTTTAATGACCACGGAGAGTCAGGACCTCAGTTTAACATCTCATCAGAAGGACTCTGCTTTTTACAGTATAGTGTCCCCGTCACTATACTGGGGTGTTAGGACCCACACAGACCACAGGGTGAGCACCCCCTGCTGGCCTCACTAACACCTCTTCCAGCAGCAACCTAGTTTTCCCAGGAGGTCTCCCATCCAGGTACTGACCAGGCTCAGCCCTGCTTAGCTTCAGTGGGCAACCAGTCTTGGGCTGCAGGGTGATATGGCTGCTTAAACTAACAATGTGTTTGACCACAGCTATTATATTGTCTGTACAAATATGCTATGAATGACAAAGGGTGTCTTTAACTTTGTATGTTTTCCTTTTTTATCAAAATAAAGTAAAAGTATATACTGTGGGAATAATCCTTTGGTTTTCCAGACTTAACTTTGGAGATGTGGTTCTTGTCTTTGTTAAATTTGAAAATGCATCAGCCTGATTTTTTTCATGCTCAGTATATGCCACATTTAGACATATAAACAATTTTTAGTGTAAAAGTGGAAGCTGTGTTCCCATAAACAACAACAGCACTTCTATATGAAATGAGCTCTATACACTAGATTATGGCACAATGATTGTCAGTTTTCTGATTCAGCTCTGTAGCTAAACCCATTTCTGTAAACATTTAGAATACGCTTTAATATAAAAATGACAGATTCAATCTTTTTTTAATTTATGACATTTTCATAAATAACAATTCACTGACATTAAAGCTGCTGTTCCCCAGAACTAATAAAAGTAATAATAGTGAAAAGTGCTTTGCTTTTAGAGAAAGATGACACATGGACCTTACAAATCCATCCACGTCCCATCCGCTATAACATCACTTCATCACTGACACAAAGGAGGCAAGTTCTGAATGTCTGTGCTGTTCAAATACACATGATCAAATTGCTTTCATCTCTTCTGTGCATGAAAAATTATAGTCATAATCAAGCCGACTTTTCATTAACAGCTTCTGAGCTTCAGCTTCAGCCCAATTCTATGCTTCACATTAGTATTAGAAAATGTATACTTTTCAAGAACCTAATGAATTCATTCAAACATATTCCTTACCAACTATTAAAAATATAAGTTACTGTTTAAACCAAGAGCACTTATTGCATCCATATCTCGTCTCAGAATTCAGAAGACAAAAATGCCTTGAGACAACTTCACCTCTGATGCCAGTCTGAAGGGAAGTTTTAACGTGCTAGACAGCTTCTTGTCTATTGTCATGCATTGATATGTACAGATCACTCTTTTGTACAGTACTCAGCATGCAGATACTTCCTATGCTCATTTCATTAGCAGATGTACATAAACAAGCATGAGGAAATTCAGTGGATGTGTTTCTGAGGCATAATCCACACTTCAGCATAACCCAGAATCTCAAAATTTGCATAAACTAATGCAAAATTCAGTTTAGAGTGAATATGAATTACTGTTTCAGTCCCAGACTAGTATTGACCCAAAATGAATCTAGGTTCCTGTGAAATTTTACACTCATGTTTAAACACAAAGCAAAAAAAAAGTTAATCATTTGTGCAGGGGTGTGTCATATTTGTCTTGAGTAAATGTTAGTGGCATCAGAAAACACTTTGTGCAAGATGCTCTTTTACTTTTAATATACGATTCCATACCTTGAACATCACAAAAAAGCTGAACTAGATCAAACGTGAAGGTAAATGTCCTCTAACATCTCTCATGTGAGAGGAATCAGTTATTTTTTTCTACAGCAGCAGTGATCTAACAAATGTGTATCCTCCAGACCACAAGGGAGAGATAAAAAAAATGTAAACTGCTATCTTCTCCAAGCACTCCTGCACATCTTCATTTTGTGTAAAACTCAGTTTTCATAAAAGAAATGCCTATTAAACAGTACACTTTACATAATTACCATGATTTACTGCATACATTGCATCTAAACATACACATGTATCACAAAAATGTCTCAACTAATGTCTGACATGAGTACCCAGTGTCACACACCCTAGTTCACTCTCACAGCAACGTGAAGAGCATTCAGTCTTTCAGAGGAATGCTTATCTAATAAATAAATAAATAAATCAGATAATACGCTTAAAATGTTTGACATGCCACTCATGTAGGTCTCCCTAACAAACACAGTATTTGTTCTTTTTAAACACAGTGGCTTTCAGTCAATCAAACATTTATGGAGCCAAAAAGAGCACACAATAAAAAGCAGCCATTATTGTACAGTAATGGTATTAAGTTTTTCTGAATTACGGCAAAAAAGACCATGATAAAGAACTGGCACTATGGAACCAGCATGCCTTTCATTCCTCACGTCCATCCTGTGTGTGTCTCAATATATCTGAAGGGATAGTTCACCCAAAAACAAAAGGTTTTACTGCTATATATAGTGCAATATGAAAAATAATAATAATAGTTTAACCATAAATTAAACAGTTTAAAGTAATCTCTTTCCACTTAAGTTTTCATAGGCCACATTGCCATTGTTTTTGTCTAATTCAAAATGACTATAATGCAACAATTAATATTATGATTTTTTTTGTGATATTATTAAATAAAAATAGCATTTAATGGAAATTTTAAAATTGGGCATTTAATAAATATAAGTTCATTTTATAGTACAACCGTACAATTATTATAATAAAAGTATTTTTAAAATATATGCACTGCTGGATTCAGAGTGAAGTATGGCACTGTTCATTTAGACACGTGCTCAATCTGAAACTGTTTGTGAATATATTTCAACCTGTGCAATTTGACAATCGCACTAAGCCATATCACACTATCAGTTTAATTTTTTTATATATTGTGTAACCCTAAAAAATTGTCATTATTTACTCACCCTCATGTCAAAAACTATGACTTTCTTTACTCAGTAAAATAGAAAGAAGATAATTTTAAGAATGTTTTTAACGTCCATACAATGAAATAACACTGACTTTCACCATATAGACAAAAAACAGTGTGGCATTTTTCAAAACATTGTTTGTGTTTCCCAGAATAAAGTAAGTCATATAGGTTTGGAACAACATCAAGGTGAGCAAATGACAGAATTTGAATTTTTGGGTGAACTATCCCTTTAATTCAACCCACACTGCATCCACTAAGATAACCATCCTGACATCAGACTTGTGGCCTGACTGTGTGGCATTGCAGTTTCTGAGATGTCGCAGCGGTCATCTTCAGGTCTGGGCCTCTGGTAGGGGTAACCCTGGCTCACAAGTAGCTGTGGATGGAGCCAGACCCGTTGCTCCCCGACAGAGCAGTCCCTTTGCTGTGGCTGCGGATGCTTCCCCTCCGCTGAAGGTCCTGTACGGTCGTCGCGGAGGTCCACGGCGCGAGGGAGGAGCTCTACGCAGGCACACAGAAGGGAAGCTGAACCCAGCCAGACAGCAGGCTGGACAAGAAATCACATCGTCTTGTTCGTTAGTGGGCGGTAAAGGCTCTGGAGCGGGGCCTCGGTAACCGTTCAGTCTTGCCCATGCCATCGGCCGTCCAGGCCTCAGTAGTCCATTGTTATTGTTCAAACGGGGAAGGGGAGGTAATAACGGTGGTCCATTAGAGATGGGTGTAGCCCAACCATTGGACTGCAAGGACGAGGAATAAGAAGAACCGCTGATAAGCTGCTTCCCTGACAAGTTTCCTTCTGCCGTGTCTGGCGAGCTGCTACAATCCATGGGCTCTGTAAGGCTCAGTCCCTCTTTCTCCACCTCTTCATCCTCCTCTTCCTCTTCTACCCGTTCTAAAGACACCATATCTAAGTCCAGAACCAGGCCTGAGTCCTCCACTGCATCTTGCCGTCCTTCTGCCTCTTTCTCTTTCATTCCATCTCTCAGTTCTTCAGTCCTCTCCTCCTCTTCTCGGCCTTCTTGGTCCCGGAAGGGTAGCTGTCGCCCCAGCTCGGGGGTGCACGGCAGGGAGCGACACCTTCGAGGGGGACCTCGGAGCCCTGGGCTCCCGTTTAGTGATGGGGAGGCATAGGGGTCTGGAGGTGGTGGAAGGGTAAAGGTAAGAGAGATGACAGATTTGCTAGGGGTGTCGAACAGCTTGATGCGACCACCGTTGAGGTCTTGGCGAAGAGAGAATGGGTTGACCCGTGCAGGCGTGCCTAAACACGGTGAAGTGGCAGGGGGCAATACGTCTGATTGACTACGGGACAGACGCTGGTCACCAGGATGGCATGGCGAGCTTCTCCTCCTGTACGGACTGACGTCAACAGCAATGGGTTCTGAGGAAACCACAACAACAGTAAAACTGCTCAATTATTTCTTGGTGAATGTAAAAAGCGTGATTTTAAAGAAGGATAAATATTTTTAATCTTTAATTTTGAGTTCTGAATGAATAAGCTGCTAACTGGTAAAATATATTTAAATTAACATGTGATACACAATACCTTTCAAAATATATATTTTTTTAAAAATCTCTTATGCTCACCAAGGCTGCAATTATTTAGTCAAAAATATAGTTAAAATATTGTAAAATATTATTACAATTTACAAAAAAAAATTCTATTTAAATGTATTTTAAAATGTAATTTATTGTTATTATCAATTTTGAAAACATTTCTGTTACCTAATATAGTTTTTTTTTATGTATTTGAATTAGACAGGTTTTGTAATTTAAAAGCCTTTAGTGTCACTTTTGATAAATTGAATGTATCCCTGGTGAACAAAAGGATTCTTTATTTTAAAAAAATCTTACTGGCCCCAAACGTTTTCAGAATAGTGTATATATCATTTGATCATTTATCTTTTACCCAATATTATTAAATGAATGTATTACACTGATTTAGTGCTTTCACCCCCTGCCCATGTTATCTGTAACATACTTACCTAGGATGACTGGAGCTTCACTCATCTTTCTCTCTCTCTCTATCCTCTCAAGTGTCACTACTATTTCAGAAAAGGCAGGACGACTGTCTGCACTCATCTACCACAGAAAGAGGATAACAAATTAAAAACAACTGAGAGCACGACATGTACAGTTTCATACAGTATTGTACTCTGTGTTACTGAATTTCTGAGTGTATATGTGCTTATGTGGCTTACATTGCAGCAAATGACAGCCAGGCGAAGGAATGAAGGTGGACAGTCTCCCACCATTTGCTCAAAGGTGTCCACATCCAGTCCAAAATCCTACAGACAGATGATATTACACACTTACTGCTCTGATCAGACATCTTCACATGCAAATTTGAGATTAATCTTGAGCTTTGCAATAGTTAACACTGTGTTGCTTTCTAAAATGTTAATTAAAATAATAATAATAATAATATGAAAAAACTATTTTTATGGAAATATATTCCATCATGCTGCTTCACCAGTAGAGGGAGACAACACTCTAAAAAGTAGACATTGGTATCAAAGTCTAAACTGCAGTGGTCATGAAAAATTAATTATTCGATTGGATCTGGATACACTATATGGTTACGCATATGCACACACATCATATTTAGACAAAAAACATGGGAGCAAATAAAATATATATATATTTTTGCAATTATTTCCTTAAATTTTAGTATGAACGATACGTTTTAAGTTAATACAATTGCAGAATATCAACATTTCAGTTATCATTACCTAAACATATGAAATATAAACATAGGCTAAGGCTTGTCCTAGATTCAATTTAGCTATGAATTATTAGCTGTTAAAGTAATTTTGCATATAATTTTTTTAAGGCTTAATCTATGTCTGGTAAACCATTTACATGACTCTGTGGTTGATTCTGTGCTTCATGTGGTGGTGTGTACCTCAGTTCGTGGGAGGATATCTGGGTCAGCCTCAATTCGAGCTATAATCTCACAAAGGATTATTCCATATGCAAAAACATCCACCTATGTATGAAAATGAGATTAATAAAGTTACACAAGCACACAAGTAGAGTTGGATGTTGACTTGTTAGTGTTCAAAGACAACATACCTTCTCATTGTACAGCTCTCCTCTTAACATTTCTGGTGCCATCCAGTAGGGGGAGCCCACAATAGCCAAAGGCTGCTTTTCAACACCATCACTGTAGACAAGCAAGACAAAGCATAGGTCATTTCAATCAATATTTGGCCTATGTTTGGAATATTGCCTTCTAGGATAGCCATCATACTTTTGGTTGTGTCTCTGGTTAAGTACTGATCCATTTAAAATGTCATCATCAAATGTGTGTCAAAGCTGTATTATTTGTGTGTAAAAAGGAGAGATGTACTGACCTGTATTCGGGGATTTTCTCTGCCAGCCCAAAGTCCCCAACCACACCGGTAAAAGCACCATTGTCACAACGGACCAGACAATTCTGTATAGTACAGTAGTACAGTCAGGGTATTTCATAGGATAGGGTGACCATACGTGCCATTTTCCCAGGATGCGTCCTGGCCAGGATTTCTATATTGCCTAAAATATCTAGGATTTGGCTTTGTTTGCGTGTGCAGACCGATCGGTGTATGACACGGTTCCTTATGTTTTCGAAACGCATCTCGAGGTACTTTGAATCAAAGCAATATAGAAATCCTGGCCAGGACGTGTCCTGGGAAAATGGCACGTATGGTCACCCTATCATAGGATATAATGTTAAGAGTATTTCAATGTTCTTAACCTTATAGCTTAATCATAGAATACTGCATTGATGACGTATTTTTGTAGGCCAAAACGAGTTAGCATGTTAGCACTTCTGTTTCCATCATCCTGAAGTCAATGTTTTTTTTTTTGAATAGGTTTATGGTTAAATGCCTAAAATAAGGTCTGATATTTTAAAGTTTTATTCTATGACAAAATACTTCAGTAATACACCCTTGTGTATTTTTTAAAGCTTTTACTTGTCTTGCTAACAAGTGGCTAAATGGGACTACATTGGTTGTTGAGGATATTTAACCTCATCACGCCGACCAAATAAACTCATATACTCACTAGTTTACTTTTACAGCCTCATTGCATTTATAATCACAATCTTGCAAACAATTCCAAGTTCCAACTCAAACTTTCAGGTAAATGTTTTTTAAATGAAGACTGAAATAGTTATCAGAAGCTTAATGTAAGTGATGGTAAAGTCATGCAACCAGGGTGTTGTTTGTTCACTTTTTACTTCTGGAGATTATATTTAGACTTCAAAATTCATCAAATTAGTGTTCCTTTTTGAATATTATCATGATGAACAAAACATGTAAGAATCATGAACTTTTGCTAATCACAGCTTATTTTCTGCACTAATTGAAAAAAAAATCTAATTTTGTCAAGAAAACCAGGGTGATGGTTGGCCTACAAAAATATGACATCTCCACAACGCTCTTTTTGTCCCATAACACGAGTGTGCAGCAAGCACAAAATGAATAGACATAGCTGCTGGCACAATAAACCATATATGACTGTCACTGTCTGTACCTTTGATGTAAGATCTCGGTGGAAAATGCCCTTGCTGTGTAGATACTGCAGCCCTCTTGCAATGTCCAGAGACAGACCTATTCTCACGCTCCATGACAGATATATGTCACTGTCCAGCAGCTGCTCCAGGTCACCCCCATTTATGTACTATAACGTAGTGACATTACAGTTATTATCATATCAACCAGACAGTCCATTTACTCCTGAAGTCTGGATTTCTATGCAATGTCTTACCTCTGTAAGAGCATGAAGCTGTCCTTCATGAACACACACCCCCAAAAACCTAATGAAGGTGAAAACAACTATTTATTTTCTATATTTTTGGATTCCTTTTGTGAATATGCAGCTTCAACCTAGGATTATTTTACAACAGGGTACATAAAAACTCATTTTTATCACATTCAAGTCGGACTCTACAAATACACAACTCAAGAAAAATATTATTTATGCCATTGCACTGTAGTATTTTATATCATTCAATGAATACAGAGAGAAGTATTCCCTGTTTTATGTACAAAAAGGAACAACTCTAGATCTCAGACCTGAGGATGTTGGGGTGGCAAAGGCGGTTCATGAGTTGCACCTCTCTCAGCATGTTGGCTTTGTTACTGGCCAGTGTGTTCATCTTCAGAGCCATCACCTGTCCTGTGATCCTGTGCTGCACCTGCAGAATTCACACACACACACACACACACACACTTACACATTCAGTGACACTACTAAAAAGAAATCTTTGTATGATACATGTAATAGACCAGAGATGCCCAAACAAGCCCATGACCATTTGCCCTTTCGATTTGGCTCACCATGGCACAGATGGTACTCAACCAGAATAATTATTTTACCGCCATGGGTACCGCAGTCATTTCTTCAGCAAATGCATTTGCAACTTTTGACTGCTAAGTGGAGCTTTAACCATAGACTTCTAGGTGAACATATCAAAGCACATTTTTGAGAGTAGCAATCAACCTTGCCTTGCCAATGGGCTAGATCTGACTGTTGTAATCAGCAGATATAAAAGCACTGTAGTTCGAAGAACTCATATGCACAGGAACAAATTTAGTACTTTAAAACTTATGTGAATGTGTTTGTTATTTAGAACAAATTAAAGCAGCATAATAAATGTCAAAACTGTGAGCCTGTGCTTATGTTTTACTGTAATATACACAGTACGACACATTTAAGTGCAGCATTATATATGTGATTGAACATTTACTTTTGGCATCTGGCCCTCAATCAAGTTTGATTTTTGGCCCATTGTAGTAAAAGGTTTGAGCATCTCTGACAATTAAAAATCAATATTTTTGGTCAAAGGCCTGAGCTTGCTGCTCAACATTTAAATCTTGGCTAGTGCTTGCTGTAGCAGTTGCAGCGCCCTCCAGTTTTCCCAGCTGCACCTGTATACATCTGCTACAGGGTGATTTCATGTTTTCTTTTCTTATACTGTATGTTATATGTCCAGCAGCAGTATTTCTTACATGCTCACAGCAGCATGTTGTGGATGTATTGGCAGTAGCAAGTCTCGGTACTCTACAGCAGCAGCAGCAGCAGCAGCAGTGTAGCAGATCTATTCCACCAAGACTAAATACATTAACATTGTCATGTATATTACTATGCTAAACTCTCCGAGAGTTATGACAGAAATAATTATGTATATTAATATCAAGCTTCTGCATGTAGAAACTGTAGGGTGCTTATCATCTCCCATAATCTTTACATATTCTCATGAACATCATGAATACATAGCAAAAATGGACATAAAATAATACTTTTAGTAAGATTTATTACTAAGTGAAAAAACGCCAACAGACTAAAAAAAATACACTTGTTTTCAAGACACATTCTCTGAAAAGAGAATCATCTTAGTTTTTATTTAGATTTTTCATGTTATATGTAATGTTAAGGTCCTTAATGGTATCACTTTCCAAAATATTTCCATTGTACACTATGCCGGAGTGCCTAAAACTTCCACAGCTGGTCAGCACAGCAGAGTATGTGCTTGATCAGGCCATTCAGTCGTGTACATGACCTGCTCTCATTCAGGATAAAATCTATATACATCTGCACAAGAGTATCTAAAGCTGTATCTAAAGCTTTTACTGGCCCTACTAGGCAGAATTACTCTGCAACATGCATTAGACTGATTTGTCATTAAATGTGAGGCTATAGAGGAGTTGAAGATAGAGAATCTGGTGGAGGACTGAGGAGCTGTATCAGCTTTTAGGATCTGTATGTACAATAATGCAATAGTTGCATTAGTGTATTTAAGTTTGAATTAAATATGGCTTTGTGTGTATGAGTTAGAGAGTTGGAGAGAGATCCAGTAGAGTATGCTGAGTATTAATAGCCATTAGGGCACTAATAGGCTTTCTGGATTTCCCATCATTCCACCTAACCAGCGGGAATCCAGGACGTAATCACAATAACATCACATACAAAACATGGGCTTCACCCACTACCATCACCAAACACCACAACATGTATCATCCACCATGTATAAATCAGATATCCGAGTCTGACTGACTTTGATTTATAACTATTTGTGAACCGAATGCCAGTAATCCATTCATATTTCATACTGTCCCTTACAGAGTAATTTGTCATTAAGACAATTTTTGCTATGACACCAAATGTTAATAAATGTGGACTTCTAAAAAGGAAAATAAAAGACAAATGAGTTTTCTTGAGGTGGCACAAGCACAAACCACTTTCATTAAACATTCAATTTTTCAAAAGTTACATGCACAGCTTTCTGCAAAATTATGTAGTTGTCTACTGTACAGCAAAAATATTATTATTTAAAAATGTGCCATAACAGCCCTGTTTTTCTTTATAGATACCAATAAGAGCCATGCATTAGAAATTAGACCTCTTTAGTAAGTAAATAATAGTTTAAAATGTATGCTCACATTACTGTAGTTGTAGTACTGAAAATAATTAGTAATTCTGACTTTACTATAACAACTAATGAAGAATGACATCTACTAAATAGCGATTATAAATGCCAGCTAATGACTGCTCCAAAAAAAAAGCAGGAATGAATAAGACAAATAACTAAATTTACATCGTGGTCCACAATGTTCTTAAAAAGTATGAAAGGAATGTCTGTTATTAAATATGGGACAAAACTAGTGGACAAACTTTCAAATGAAAGCAATAGACTGATATTTTTGACTTGAGGCAGAGTCAACAGAGGCATGGGCCAATAACACACACATACCCCTCTGTGAAGAGGCAGACAGATTAGGGAAGGTTGGTAATCTGATTATACTGTCGAGTACAACCAACCTATTTTATCATTAATCACAGACACCGTTGCTCTTAACATGGACACATATGACTCTGTTGTATTATAAACTACACAAGATGATTGAGACTGTGAGACTTTAGGATATGTGTCATTTTTTTAAACTACACAGTCATTCAAATTCCAGTGTTTAGCTTTAAAATATTTATTTAGGAAAAATATTCAGAACCAATTTTTTTTACAAAATATTGAAATTATCACTATATATTTTTTAAAACGTAATATTCATTATGGATTATTTTTAATATTATAATCAGTTTTATGGCGTTGAGAAATTATTAAACAATACAGGTTATTTTTTAACAGCACTGCTATTTTTCAATGAAAAAAAAGTAACATAAAAATGGTAACATGTTAACTGGTTTTCATTAATCATTAACATCACTGAATCAACCTAAATACATTCATTTATACCAACATGTATACCAACAAAGCTACATTTTATCTGGTAGAAATGGCTCTTTAAAGTAACAATTGCTGGTAAAAATTTTGACAGTAGTGCCATTTATTGGTAGAAAATTAAAATAAAATGAATTATTAGATGATTAGTGTGAATATCTGTTTTACACACGCGCGCACACATATTAGTCAAACTGATTACTGATAATCAGTTTCCACTATAAACTATAGTTTAAGGTTGTATTGTATTAGAGGCTCATCTCTCATCTCACAGTCAATGTCATTGTGAATTCATTTCACTAGCGGCCTGAATTTTGTAGCAGCTCATAATTAATAGTATATTATGAAATCCATGGACTGTTCAAATCATGCAAACTCCCTCTTACTGCTTCCATCCTTAACTTAACTAGACATTTAAAGTGCAAATCATCAGAAGGTGCAACCAATCATCTATCAGAAAAAGCATGACCACTGTAATAAGTCTAGGACAGTGTATTATCGTTTGTAGATATAAAAAGAGGAAAAGTTACCCTAAAGACTTCTGAGAAGAACCCGGAACCGATTTTTTCACTGAAGAAATCGTCAATTCGTGCCAGGCTGGACACGGCACTTCGCAGAGCCCGGTACGACGACGGCCGGATCCGGTTAGGCCCGTAAAGGGCATGCAGAGGGGGTTCACATGTTTCTTGGTTATCATCTTGATCCATTATGATGGACAGGCAGGCAGCGGGTCCCTTTAACGCAACCAAGTCCAAATCTCCATATCCCGCGTCAGATGCACTACAAACAATCACTTACAAAAACAACTCAATAACTAATAAAAGGTCGTACAATGCTGTAAAACACATAAAACTACCCGATTAAATATTCTCCAAAAAGGGCAAATGAACGCAGATGATGAAAAGTGCGCTCGAGCTCTTTCCCGAGAGATGCGGTTGCCATGGTTCATTTTCCTGTCGCTCGCGCGGTCCTCAAATCAGCCTGCACTCCAGAGAGGTTCTGATAAAGCCTCTCCAATACCTGTAGCCGGTAGCTTCACTCCCAAAGGCTTTTACAAACAAACCACCTGCAAAAAAGGTTAAATATGGTTTTAAAAAAAGTAATGTCGCATTACACCTTCATAGGCATGGGCTTATAAATCACTTGAAGCTCAATAAATGGCGACAGTAAGACTGAGTAAAATTGTGCTATCGATATGGAGAGATGCAGCTTTCATGTCTATGAGACAAATCTTATTGAAACCTCTTTAAATAAACATAGAATACAGCAAAATAATTCTAATGCTAGAAGAAATGCGGTGTGTCCGCACCATCTGTCAAGCCTGGCTACAGACAGATCCATTGCGGATTGTTGCTGAAATGACATGACCGCTAAAGGGCTTGCTCTAAATGCAATTTGCTTTTCACCTTTATTCATTTTCAAAGCGAATACCGTTTTGCTGACTTAGCTGGTTATTATTTTCGATAAGACATGCGATATTATAAGTGTCATGCACGCAGCCGGGCCCACGCGGCTGCCCTAGGATATGATGGCACTGTGACGGTAACGTTACCTGATTTGAGCAGGATCGAAGAAAATACTTTCTCGTTTGGGCACACACGTTGCATTTAGCAGATCTTCAGTGTTTTGTCAACAACATCTCAATCGCAAGCTGTCACCGTCCGTCTCTCGGACATAGTGAAACGCTTCATGCCGCTTGTAAATGTGCCCGTTCATTGGTGAAGAATAGGGGCAGGTCTTGGCAAGGCTGGACATTGCGCGTCGAGCATGCGCAGTAAATGCTCCAACGTGTGCCAGTGTGATTCTGCACATTTTGTTTCCATAAAATAGCCGGACGCCACAGGCTGCAAGTCATGCAAATCGTATCTTAACTGAGTTTGAAAGCGCACACTAAGCACATCAAAAATAAGTTTTTACATTTGCCTTTATTTGTGATAGGAGCTTTCGTGATTTGGCTTCTGATTGGCCGCATTATACATCAATCAAGCATTCGAGCCAATGAGCGGCCAGTACGCTGGCGTGGCTGAACTATGATGTCATCTTTACATTTCGTGTCACACTGCAACGACGTCCATAAAGATGCAGTCAGTGGATGAAATCATCGTCGTGAGTCAGCAGTACAAAAACAGGCCACTGACCCATGATTTGAAATTGAAGTATTGCATCATATCAATTTATTCACTGTTGTGCAATTGTTTCTATGCTTCTTCTGTCATTCTGGTGAACTCTTCTTCATCCGAACGAAGCCGCTATTCTTTTACCATCTAAACTTAATCAGACGATTGTTGGGAATAATTGACTTAAGTGACATTATTAAAACCTATAGCCCAATTAATTTTCTCTTATGTTTAACCTGAAAAATAAGATTATGTAGGCTAGTTTGATATGTTTTCTAAAATAGCCTAATTATTGCCTAGCTAAATTGTAAATGCAGTGTTTTTTAGTTAAGTTGAGAAGTTTGTAAATATTATTGTATTAGTATTTAATAGCGTCAAATAGCAAACGTTTAGCTCCTTACATATGACTCGAATTCTCTGATAAAACATGAACTACATCAAATTAAGTGTGATAAAAGGAGAAAAAATATTTGCATCATTTATGTGAAATTTTATTTGAACATATGATTATATGAAATTTTTACATATAAAATGAGAATCACCAGTATATGAACTCCACTGACTTTTAATTGATTTAAATTCTGCTGAATGTATGACGACAGTCAAACTGTCTAAATTTATGAAACCTACATTTTTAACAAAACAACCCAAAAAAATCTTAATATTACTATGAAATGTCAAACAAAATGTTCATTTTACTTGCATACATTTTCACTTTCAGATAAAAAAAAAATAAAAAGAGAAAGATCAACAGTCTGAATCCCCTGCCATGGTTCATCAATAGGTGGCAGCAGAGTAAAATGTGTGCTTCAAACCCTCATTAATTTCTCTAAACTTTTGGGTTTAGTTAAATTGATATGAGGTATGATGTTTGATGTGTCATTTACATCTGTTGTCTATTTATAGTGTGTGTGTTTGTGTGTGCATTTATGTCTCAATAAAATTCAGTTCTAAAAGAGTGTGAGAGCTACAGGAAATAGGTTAAATATATTTTACAAAAGTAATGATACAACTCTAATAATAATACAACTTGGCACAACTCTAACTCACAGATGTAGCCTTAAAAAAAACCTGCATTTCAGCCTGAAATGAAAAAAAAAAACATTTTGTTTCAATGTTGTTGATTTTTTTTTCTGTGCTGATCTGTCCCCTCCTCTGGGACCTAAATGGAATGGGGAGGATTCATTCAGTTTTAATGGCAAGTTGGCAACATGTAATTTTAAAACTATCATAAAAAATCTCCTTTTCACAGGCGTCAGCTATCACAACATTCCTATCCAGCACTGAGGGGCAGATCATAGCTACTTGACACAGACATATTGTGATTTGTGACAATTTTTTTGGTTTATTTTGCAAAGCAATTGTGAAAACGTGCTTTTTGAGCAAACACACACTAGTACTGTCACAGATAATAATGCAAAAATGTAAAAACACTTCAAATTGACAATTTCATGAAGCATTTAAAAAGCACTGTATTACATTTTATTTGCAGGTGAAGAAAATGAATGACTTGGAGTGGGAAATGGGCTTTATAGATGGGATTTCAGGCTTTAGAGGAGGTGCAGGAGAGGTTATACCAGGCCCGGCTCCAGATGCGAGATGAAGGGTGGGCCAAGTGATATTCCAGGTGGGCCGAGGTTATGAGTTGGGGGGGGGGGGTATATTTTTATAAATACAAAAATAATTTAGATCAGTTGGAAAATGTACACTACAATTCTAAACTGAAAGCATCTACTCTACAACAGGGTTGCCAGGTGACAAAACTAGCCCAATAGCCAGTGAAAAGCAGCACAATGTAGTCCCAAATATCAAAACTCATTTAGATACCTAAAATACATATTTTACAGTCACTGTTATGCTGTTATGCTTCATAAACACTCAAAGCCTTCCTAGCAGTGGCCCTCCTTCACAAAACTTAACATCCAGAATATTTTTATAAATTTAAGCATTTCAGTGAAATTTAATTTAGGCCCTAAATTCAATATTTCAAGCCTTTAACCCACGGGGGAAAAATCAACCAACGGCAGCAGTTTAAAAGTAGCCCAATTCAGTAGAAAAAAAAACAAAAAAACTCGGACTTGACAACCCTGCATCCAACACAAGTCTTGTTGCAGTCAGATTTGACTGATTACGGGTGGAGAGTAAGGAGCAATGGTGTAGTGGTGCCTGGAGAAGTGGGTATAGGCTACTCTTTTTATGCCCCCATTTTTTTTTAAGTGAAAGGATGAACGCCTTATATTATAAACAGTGACATTTAATTCACCCCAAAATGGGCCATTTGCACATTTTCACTTAACTTCTGCTACTTCACGGAGTAAGGATAATTATGAAATTAATATTAGCCACAGAGGTGCAAATTTTGCAATAAATAATTCAAATTTTAAAAATGAAATAGACTGCAGCAATTAACATTTTGTCAGAACCTCTAGTAAATTACAAGCTATATTTGTTTAGTTGTCAGAATCGTAGGAGAATATGATCTCTATTTAAAAAAAAAAAATAGATCAATTTATCCAGAATTGTGCATATTCCTATGTTTGACTGACTGTTTCTCCCATGGCAGTGATGGGCAAATGTAATTTTTATCATATTTAAAGGGAAGCCGGCGCGTCCTGACCGCATCACTGGGTGTTTTATATATATTTGCATTTATTCACAGACGATTTGATTAGCAACTCGTGTGGTGGACTGTCATGATTTTGGCTAATGCGAGACACTACTGAATGCGCATCAGAGGGTAGTTAGAAGTAGGTATACGCAAAGCCGACTGATACGCCGTATACCTGAATATACCCTGCACTACACCACTGAGACTGACAAGACCATGCATCAACAGATTCTTAGCTCATTGACAAATATCTGATCTTGTAAGATGCTCTCCCTTTACACAGAGCACTGTATGCATGATAGCCAAATCAAAAGTGAAAGTGAAAGGCGCGAGCAACCATTCAAAAGGATTTCAATTCCGCACACATTGATAGCAGCTCCCTGATGAGCGAAAATACAGTATTAGCACGTATGTGGGTGTGGGCGGTAAGAAAACGAAAAAGAAAAAAATATATGAACCTCAATTGAATATCACAACAATTTTGTGATTGGCTATTATGTGTGGGGCCAGGGTGGGCCAAGCTTCTGATTGAATGGGCCAGCCCACCCTGCCCCCCCCCCCCAATAGGAAAGATAGGAAAACTGAGTGCATATTTTAGTTCACTCTTAATTTGTGACCTTCAAGTGGCAAAATTCAGAAGAAATTGCTTGTTTTTGCAGAATGTAATGTGTGCTGTGCATGCAGAATGTATTCTTCATTGACTGGCTTGAATTAATAGGCTAAAAAGGAAACTGACATGTATTTGACTATGTTTGTCAAAATGTGCAGTATACTAAGTATACAACTAAGTTAACATTACAGTTTGTTACATTTAACAAAATATAATTTACCACGAAAGTGTAAGAACGGTTCCTCAAACCCGAAATCTGACCTTAAAATTAAATTTTTACCGAGACTGTCTCCGTGAATAATGGCGTCTGCTCAAGCACTGTTTTCACGCCGAAAATCGACTGAGCTTCTTGTTCCCACAATGCAAAGTGTAATTAAAAAAATAGGAAAAACACCTGTGAAAACCAAATACGGAAAATTCCTTCAAATTATTACGGTATATTGTACTGTATTTTTACAGACTTTTTTTTACAGTGTAGCCTATACAGCACAGATGAGTGTAAAGACCTCCATTTGACCTTACTTTTCTAGATGGAAGAATGAACTGGAAACGATGTCATTCATTCTGTGATTACCTTTTTAAATAAAAATATTTATTTATTTTAATTTTTGGATTAACAATGCAATAAACAGCTGTTTATTTTTGCACTGATAACTTTTTGCCATTTGCTGAAATAAACATGCAAGTCAATGAGATCATGTGACATTGTAGCATGCGTATTTTTATTTATTTATTTGTTTGTTTGCTTATTTTGTATTTGTATTGTATTACACGTATAGCTTTTTTAATGACTAAATTTCTATTTTTAAACTTTTGAGGAACAATATATAGCAAGTTTTTTAGCCTTTCCTCAGTCTTTTTATTTTTTTAATGCTCAAAAATCAAGAACAGAATCTTTCCTCACAACCGAGAGCTGCGCTTATGTGATGACGTAATAATGAATAGAACGTTGACAGTGTCACTCACGCGCGGATCATTTGAATATTCCACAAAGGGATAGTTATCTACTGCTCGTTCTGCAGTTCATAATATCGACTTTTCCAAGTGGATAGCGATTAGCATGGGACAGAAGAGAAAACTGAGTTCTCGCAGCGTTCAGGTGTACGACTCACATCAAAGTACACCCCCAACATCCAGCACTAATCAGCCCGTTAGTGTTGGTGAGGGGAATGAGATACCGGAGAGAAAGAGGATGAGGAAGGAGAGTTTTGAGAAGCTACCCTCTCATCATTTCTTTGTCCGAGGAAGCAGCTCAAGTCAGGGTCAGCAAGTGGAGGACCAGGCTGCTTTCAGTGGCCATGAAGTCCTCCCGCCTGCAAATCAGCAGGTTAACCCCCCTCCAGCTCAAGTCCACAGCAGTGCAGCTTCAGCTGAAAACAGCAAAGTGGACAGCAAAGTGGACTTGACAGGTGAGGGTGAGCTTTAACTTCAGATATTACACATGTTCAAATATTACGCATATTTGACTGCTGCCAGTGCTTGTCATTAAATGTTAACTCATTTTTTTATCTTTTAATAG
Organism: Schizothorax lantsangensis; assembly: GCA_027422415.1. NCBI lineage: Eukaryota > Metazoa > Chordata > Actinopteri > Cypriniformes > Cyprinidae > Schizothorax > Schizothorax lantsangensis. Next base: position 29,858,757 of record CM049841.1, read on the forward strand.
ACGACATTTTGAGCCGGTATGATATCGGTAGAATGATTGGTGAGGGGAGATATGGCACCGTCTATGAAGGGAGACGCTTGGAAGATGGCCTTCAGGTATCATTATTTTTTCTTACAATATTTGGATAGCAAATAGTCTTATCTCATTAACAAGTAACTGCTTATTATTATTAATAATAATAATGGATATCTTTTATCTCACTATAGCAAATTGTTTTAAATCACTCTGTTTTAGGTTCTCTTAGTGTATATAATGTCTAGTATTTTGTGAACTTGACATGTTTAAATTGTTATTGTAACTTTTTTTTTCTGTTGATCAGGTGGCAGTGAAAATTGCCAGAAAGCCAAGAAGGATGGAATACATCAACATTGTAAGCAAGCTGTTTTGGTTTTTTCACAGTTTAATATTTTAAAACATTTAGTCCAAGACTGGGCTAAATCCTTATTTTTGAAAACACGTCCATCTAACAATCATACAAATGATCTTTCTTCTAGCCTGGTCATCATGCACCCCTTCCATTAGAGGTCGGCTTATTAATCCTCGCTAATAAGGGCTCTGAAGTACCAGAGATCATTCGACTTCTGGACTGGCAGGACCAGCTTGACCAGTACGTCATGGTCTTTGAAAATTCCTCACCCTGCGAAGATCTGGTGGACTTTGTGGAGCATCAAGGAGGCATGCTCAGTGAGAACATAGCGCGGTTTATAATGGTGCAGGCAACACGCGCCGCTCACATGTGCATTCTCCGTGGAGTGTTTCACCGCGACATCAAGCTGGACAACCTGCTGATCAATCCAGAATCCCTTCAAGTCAAACTGATTGACTTCGGGTGCGGGGATCTGCTGAGTGAATCTGGCTATGACATCTTCTATGGTGTGTATTATGCATTAAACCTGTAGTTTAGGATTCTAATAACTCTTTCCCACTGTTTTTAATCTTTTTTTTTTTTTTTGCATGCTTATGTATAATATGCAGTAGTATTTCAAGCTTACCCATCAGACCCTATGTCTTTCCTTCAGGCACAGCAGAGTACTTCCCCCCTGAGTATGAGATGGAGGGCAGGTACCACGGGAAACCTGCTACCGCATGGTCGCTGGGAGTGCTCTTATTCACAATGGTGTGTGGACGCTTTCCAGAGCCCAACGACCTGCAGATGATTGAAGACGACATCTGGCTTGAGCCTGGCTTGTCAAAGGGTGAGATAGCCATTATTAAAACCAAAAAGACCAATTGTAATTTTAAATCATGCAAAACATAACAAAGAAAAAGGCAGAAAAAGTAACACTGATTCTGCATTATAAAATTCAGGAATTTTCCAGAGTTTCTGACAGTCATGTCTTGCAGCTTATTACACAGCTGAAGGTTATAACCTGACTCTCCCATCTCTCTCCCATTGTTCTGCACAGAATGCTGCCATCTGATTCGATCTCTCCTGCAGCAGGACCCAAGTCATAGGATTGGCTTGGGGAAAATCCTTTTCCACAGATGGTTTAAGGTACAGAGCCTAAAATCATTTACTAATGATTTTGAAGATATACACACATTTTAAAAATGTTGACCCCTTATTTTGTATTAATTTGTTTTGATATCTAAATTCAAAACTTATTTGTATGGACAAAAAACCCGATTGCTGTTTTTTCTTTTGTGTGTGCATCATCAGCCCGCCAGTGTTAGTGAGGGAAATGACAGTCAGGAGAGAAAGAGCAGGAAGAGTAGTCAGGGTCAGCAAGTGCAGGACCAGGCTACTGCAACAGTAAATGAGAGAAGTGCTGATGGTAAATCGACTGAACATATTAGGACAATGTGTAACTGGTAGCTCTGTGCATCAAAAACCTTTTAACTTAAATATAGGTATCCATTAATGAAGTCTTAATTAATTAATTATAGGAACTTTTCTGTTCATGAAAATATGTGTAATTATAGTTGTGATGTGTAATTAATTACCATAAGTAAAAATACACACCATTATGCATTATATCAAAATCCTGTTGATTGATTAAGGATTTATTCCAGGACGTATGTTAAAATATTTCAATGCAGATGAAACTGAGAGGACAACTGTTACCACCAGCCAGAAGAGAAAATGGAGTTCTCACAGCTCTCAGGTGTACTACTCCTGTGAAAGTACACACTCAAAATGCAGTAAAAGTGTGGCAGAGTACCATCAGCCTGTTAGTTTTGATGAGGAAGATGAGAGGCCTGAGAGAAAGAAGAGGAGGACGGATAATGCTGAGAAGGTGTCCTCTCTACTTGTCTTTGACCAGAGGGGCAGCACAGGTCAAGGTCAGGCTCAGCAGGACCAGGCTGCTGTTCCGTTACATGAGCATCACACTGAAGGTAAACAAAATATCCTTGTTTTGCTAATAAATCTAACCATAATAAAAAAAAATCTTATTTTGTAATATGTAAAATGTAATTATTATTTGGTTGAACCATGTTTTTGGTTAATGTTTCCTGCTTTAGATCACAAACTTCAACAGAGCGTTGACCATGGTCTTCAGGAGCCTCTTTCTAGTGGACTTAAAGTCCCTCTTCCAGAAAATCAGGAGAACATTTTGAGCCGGTATGAAATCGGCAGAATGTTTGGTCAAGGAGGATTTGGCGCCGTCTATGAAGGGAAACGCCTGGAGGATGGCCTTGAGGTATTGTTATTTTATAATATTTAGCTAGCAAATTGTCTCACTCCGTCCATTTCAAGTCCTCTTGGGGTATACTATGCCCACTATTTAGTGAAATATTTAAAATTTAAGTGTGACTAATTTTTCATTTTGTTCATCAGGTGGCAGTTAAATTTGCCAGAAAGCCAAGGAACATGGAATACATCAACATTGTAAGTGTTTATTCACAGTTTTAAATGGAAAACATGTAAACAATTTGTCCAAGACTGGACTAAATCCTTATTTAAGAAAGCATCTTCATCTAACAATCATAAAAATGATCTTTCTTCTAGCCTGGACATTCTGAACCCCTTCCATTAGAGGTTGGCCTATTATTCTTGGTCAGTAAGGACCCCAAAGTTCCTCAAATCATTGAACTGTTAGACTGGCAGGACCATCCCGACCAGTACGTCATGGTTCTGGAACGCCCCTCACCCTGCGAAGATCTGTTTGATTTTGTCCTGCGCTGTGGAGGCACCCTCAATGAGGACACAACACGGCTTGTCATGTGGCAGGCAACGCACGCGGCTCACATGTGCATTCGGCGTGGAGTGTTTCACCGAGACATCAAGCTGGACAACCTGCTGATCAATCCAGAAACACTCGAGGTCAAACTGATCGACTTCGGGTGTGGGTGTCTGCTGAGAGAATCTGGCTATGATGTCTTCTGTGGTATGTATTATGCATCAAAGCTGTAGTTTTGGATTCTAGTGATGAGACCATTTTCCATTGTTTTGAATCAAATAGCACTGTTTTTTGCATGCTAATCGATACAGTGTAAACTTGTGGTTCCTTCAGGCACAGAAGAGTACTTCCCCCCTGAATATGACATGGAGGGCAGGTACCACGGGAAACCTGCTACCGTATGGTCACTAGGTGTGCTCTTATTCGCAATGGTGTGTGGACGCTTTCCAGAGCCCAATGACCTGCCTTCGATAGCTTTGGGAGTATGGTTTGAGCCTGGCTTGTCAACCGGTAAGATGGCATACATCACAACAAAAAGACCAATTGTAATTCTTAATCATATAAAACATAAAAACAAGGCAATACAATTAGAACAGTCAAATCTTACAGCTTATTACAAAGCGGGTGTAAAGTTAAAGGTTATAATCTGACTCTCATATCTCTCTCCCGTTGTTTTGCACAGAATGCTGCCTTCTGATCCAGCGTCTCCTGGAGCAGGACCCAAGTCAGAGGATTGGATTGGAGGAAATCCTTTTCCATTCATGGTTTAAGCCATAGAGTTTCCCCAGTCTTTCTTCAGCCAGCTTAGTGTCTGGCAGGCTGACGTGTGTGGCCATCCCTCCCTCCACGCCTGGGAAACATTAGTGTCTGGTGGTGTCACCTGTCATCGTGGTCCCAGAAGTTCCTCTCATGGCCATTTCAGAGGTTCCTGTCGAAGTCCTTCCTGCCACAGCCACCCCAGAAGTTTCTGAATTGGCTGGCTGAGAGGTTCCTGTCTCAGCCTCTCAATCCCTCATCTTTTTTTGCATCTGGTGGGCTGACATGTGCGGCCTCTCCGTTCCTTAGCATCTTGCAAGGCTCCCAAGCTTTGGTAGCATCTGGTGCCTTGGCTTGTGGCAGTAATATCTGTGTTTGGCGGTATTACTTGCTTATGTGGTGACCACGTATAGAGAACACAGGACAATGTAGTTATTGTACAATTGCAAATTTTGCACTATATATTGTATTTAAAGGGGACCTAACGCACACCGTTTCACCCAATCTCATGTTAATCTTGAGTACCTATAGAGTAGCACTGCATCCTTCATATCTCCAAAAAGTCTTTAGTTTTATCATATTTATAAAAGAAAGATACAGATTTACGATCCTCTCCGAAAAAAGCCAAGCTCCTGGAGGCGTGCCGTGTGGGCAGAGCTAAAGAGTGACGAGCACTTGCTCCGATTGCCAACAAAACAGTCATTTGATGCCGTTTCACTTACCATCTGCAGTTCTGAATCATGACCGGGATCTTTTATAGCTGGGACCGCTCCATCTTTCAGTATTAAACGATGTGCAAATCCAGCTTCGAATTGGGCCTTGTTTATAAAACGTTCGTCAACAAAACACTTGAGAAACTCCATTGCTGCCCCGGAAAAACAAACTATATCCACTGTTCACGTAACGGTGGGTTGTTTTGGGAAGCTGAACAAGGTTATCTTTCCCTCACAACCAAAAACACTTCTTTAGAGACATTCTTCCGAGCGAGGCCTGTGCTGCCAGCCTGCCGATTGAAGCGCGTTGATGGGCGCGCTCTCGCTCTCACTCTGGTCGATGCATGCACGGATGAGTTCCACCGTCGTTTACGTCATAAAGTACAACGATCGAAAAAAACTCTCCGAAACTTGTACGAATCCGGAAGTGAGATTTTTGGCACAGAAATACTCTGGTATACGTCCAAATTTTTTTTTTGAAACTTTGTCCATGCTTAGCATGAGAATCAAACTCTTTACCAGTGTAAACAACTCTGAATGCATGAAACAGCATTGTACCCCCCCTTTAATAACTACACACTACATATTGTATATGTATTTTCATATATAATAAAACAAATGTAAAAAAAAAAAACATATTTCTGAGTGATTATATATCATAACAGCGTAGGGGACACCCCCTATTAGGGGTGCAACGGATCGTAGATGATCCGTGATCCGGTTCGGCACGCATGTGATTCGCGGATTAACTGATAAGTTTAACCACCATAGAGTGAAAGTTTATCATTTGCACGCGCTCCGTTTTCTGCGCTCAGCCGCTGCCGCACACACTGAAGCGCGCACAAGCAGAGAGAGAGCGTGAGAAAGAGAGGCGTGATTTAGATACTGTGTTTCAGACAACGCCTCAACGGATGGATACATACACACACACAAAGTTATGTTAAAATACCCGTTTTGGCAAGTATTCTGGTAAACACAGTCAGTTATGTCTTAAGTTAACGTATACAGCCGAGAAAGAAACCGGATGTGTGTCAGTATTTGGTCCGTGCATTTAGTCTTAAAGAGACAGCAGCCTATAACACCTGCTTCTGTCTGCTAATCATCTGTATTTAACTTATGCAATAAGCATTATTGTGTTTTACACTTAATTTTTACATTTCTGCACCTGAATACTACTGTTACTGTCTTTATTTATAATTTTATGTTGTAGGCTGGAAATCTATCTATTGGTTGAAAATCTAATTAATTTGTGTAATTGTTCTTGGTTTATTACTGACTTTAGTAGTAAAGCTAGTAGTTTACACAACTTTTTTTTGCTGATCCGAAAAATTATCCGTGACTCAAAATCCGTAGTATGATCCGAACCGTGAGTTTTGTGATCCGTTGCACCACTACCCCCTATACATTTTGGATGTCTCCCTCATCAGTCACACCCTCATTAGTCTTAATACAGCTACTAAAAATATTATACATATCGAATGAATTGGCATATTTAGTCTAAATTAATGTTTTTTTTTAAATCACAAAACTTGAATTGGTTCAAAATTTCACTTCCTGTTATTCCAAACCAAATTCCAACTAATTGTAATAAATTATAAATAAGACAAATATTTTTTCAGAACCCTCTTTTAAAAATGATTTACGGAATATTTATATGCATTGAATAATTTTTCTCATGTTTCTTTTTTTCCAATATCAGATTGAGAGGTTTGGAAACCTTCTAAATATATATTTTATTATTATGCAAACATTAACCATATTTCATATATATATATATATAGAGAGAGAGAGAGAGAGATCTGTAGACCTCTGGCTGATCTCTCCAGTGAGTACAGTATCATCTTTACTATAAATTCAGTGAAGTTTGTTCAAACTTCTGAATAATGTATGACTTGTAACATACCTCCATGATGTATCCAACTGCAAGGATTCAGTAACACCGCTCTGCATGTAGAGGGCAGTGAAGAGCTCATTCCTGTTTCACTTTGAAACCGAGCTGCGCACTGGTGTGTGGTGTCATTGCTGCTCATTGACGATGGCTTTGACCCGGTTCGAGCGGTTCTTGGGCCGGTTGCTTCAAGCGGTGGTTTGGATGCTCTTCGCCGCTTTTAAGTTATTTGCACCCCAGCAGAGGCATGGAGTTTCGCGACCCCCACCCATCACTAACCCACTTCTGCTGCTCTCAGCGATGCAGCTTGCCCGAAAGATTCGCCGGAAAGAAGTAAGATGTAAATAAAAACTGCCTAGACTTCATGGCGTGATATATATAATTATCAGCACAACCGTAATGACATGTTAGTTACTCTTTGAGTGACGCGACGGTAAAGATCTTATTTCACACCCTCATGAGGAAGAGATGCGACAAGGTGTATTGTAATGAATGCTGGGAGTTGTAGTTGTTTCAACACAGTTTCTGCAGTTTTATAGCATAGTTTATTAACATAACAGTTCCTCTTCTGATCATAGTTCTTTTTAATGTAGGTAATCAGAGTGGGACCCGTATTTGCATTGGCACACTAGTTTAGAGGAATTCACGAGTTTCCAAGGCTGTTCAAAGGTCAGCAGTAGTTATGAAATCAATAGCTATATTGTTTAGGGCTTAAAGTCTCCTATAGGTAGCCTATGTGTATCAAACAAGAAGTTATTTTGTCTGAAAATCAGGGTTATTTTCAATTCCCTCATTTGCTTGTACAAAAAAAAAAAAAAAAAAAATTATATATATATAATAATCTTTTGAGAACAGACAAATATAACGGTGCAGTGTGCACATTTTAATTTTTCTAGGCATATAGCTCCATGAATCATATTCACAGTACACTTGACCTAGGTTTTCAATCTGCATTTTTCTATGTTTGTCTTTCAGTTAAGTTTTACTGCATTATGCAGCCTAAACGCTTATTGATTTCCTTCCAATTTGTCTCTAGGTAACAAGTGTTGAAGTGGTCCAGGCCTACATTGACCGCATTCAGGAAGTGAACCCACTTATCAATGCCATGGTCAAAGACCGGTAAGTGTGTTCAAGTATAAAATCAACCTACATTTCGTTCTGATTCTGAAAACACATTCTCATTTCTTCAGGTTTTCTGCAGCGCTTCAGGAAGCTGCACAGGTTGACAAACTAATAGAGGAGGAGACGGGAGGAGAGGAGGTGCTGGAGGACAGGCTACCTCTGCTTGGAGTACCCATCACTGTTAAAGAGGCCTTTGCCCTGCAAGGCATGATATTTTTTTGCAAACCCTTCTTTCCAAAATGTTAAATGTAGAATAACACTTTTTGTTTTCTCCCTAACAGGCATGCCTAACTCGACAGGGCTGTTGATCAGACGGGATCTGGTTTCAGGAGTAGATGCCCCATCTGTTGCTCTGTTGAAGAGGGCAGGAGCGATTCCACTGGGTGTGACTAACTGCAGTGAGCTCTGTATGTGGCTAGAGTCCCACAACCACCTCTATGGCATCACTAACAACCCCTATGACTTTGAGAGAATTGCAGGCGGCAGCTCAGGTCATTTTTACACACATACACACATCCTGACACTTTAATCATAGTACAACTGACAGAAAAATCCAACCCACAGTCAATCTTATTTAAAATATTAAACAATTTGCTGGCCTGTTTGTTCAGTTTTATGCACTTTTAGGCATTTTGCATCTGTTAAAGATGCTCTCTGTAATTTTAACTTAAATGAAATTTACAAATAAATTTAAATACAAATGAAATATTAATTAACATTTGCATTATTAAATACCTTTTACCCCTAAAGAAATGAATAGTTAGAAATAGTTAAAAGTGTAAAATAATAAAAATAATAAAGGATTCAGTCATATGGGCTTCTGTGGGTCTGAAAAAGTCTTAATTCACCCTTCCTCAAATTAAGGACTTAAAAAGGTGTTGAATCAAAGCAGAAAGTCTTAAATTTATAAAATCATGAAATTATTGGTTGCATGCACTACTACTACTACTACTACTACTACTACTATACTAATATCCCCCTAAGTATTTTTTTTACTTGTTTTCCAGTACAAATATCTAAACAGCCAATCAAGAGATGTTTACCTGATTAAGCAAAATGAAGATATTTAAAGTCTTGTTTTCTGAGAAATTGAACAAAATTAAGTGTATTAAATAAGTTTATGCTTAAAACAAGAACAAATATCTGTCAATGAGGTATGAAAACTTTTTTCCCCTTTGAATTATGTTGATTTTTTTAAGCCCGTTGGCAGATTAGCTCACTTCATTTTAGTGAGTTTCTAAGAAAATAAGACTACCTGTGTCATTTTGCTTCTCAAGTAAATGTATCTTGATTTATGAATCTTTAGACTGGAACTGGAAATCAAGAAAAAATATTGAGGAAGAACATAATTTTTTTGCAGTGCCATAAGAAGGTACAGTAAAAATTCTTTCCATGTTCTAGTCAAGCTTTGTTTGTAATATTAATTAAAAATGGGGATCTATTGGAAGTTGTATATTCAAACTGTTGCTAATACAACTCATTTTCTACTTTCAGGACATTTACATTTAGAGATCATACTGTGTTCCTTTCAATTTGGTCCTTAAATTTGATTTACTTTGTCTTAATAAGATGTTTAAAAAGTGTTAACCTGACCTTTATAAAACCTGCAAAAACCTTGTATTCATAAAAACTTTATCCTTTTAACAGCTGCAAAACCACAAGATCACATGACCAGCCAAAGCATACAATATTCCCTCTATCTCTGTAATCCTATTTCTATCGGACACTTTTGCTCACAGAATAAATTAATAATAGCTGACTGTGAATAGTGCACTGCATTTTTAAAACAGCATCTGTAACTGAAAATGATTGCATTTGCAGTAGAAGTCCACGATGACCTCCAGGGCAACATTAATTAAAATTAAATGTAATTAATAATCTCAATTGTAGGAGGTGAAGGCAGTATATTGGGTGCTGGTGCCTCTGTGATTGGAGTTGGGTCGGATATCGGGGGTAGTATCCGTATTCCCTGCTTTTTCAATGGCATCTTCGGACACAAGCCATCAACAGGTAAGAAGAATAGTTGTAGTTGTTTGCATGTATTGGTAAGTAGAATAATGGAGACACAGATGGAGTGCATGGTTTCTCTTTATACTTCACATATTGTAGTAATGTTGATTAAAGTTATGAGGAACACAGACTACATTTGGTTTTCTCTATACATACAGGTATTGTAAGCAATGATGGTCAGTATCCTCCTGCCTCTGGACTGCAGATGGGATTTCTGTGTACAGGGCCCATGTGCCGCTATGCTGAAGACCTGATTCCCATGCTAAGCATCATGGGAGGACCCAATGCAAATAAGTAATAGACTACACTATTTACAAAATTACTAGACAGATATGATCATCACAACGACACTGTAAAAAACATTAGTCTCCTATGCTAATCAAAGCTAAAGAAAATATTGTGAAATTTCTCATGCTTTCTCACTTTTAGATTTCTGCAGTTATCAGACACTTTTATCCAAAGCCACTTACAAAAGAAGACTTAGGCCACTTACAGCAATTTGTCAAAAATCCAACAATATCCATAATACACAATGCCAAGTTTATTATACAACTAGATTAGGAAGTGGACTAGAGAATAAAAGGAATGCAGAGAGTGCAGTGTGTGTAATGGCATTGGTTAAGAGAGTGGAGTGGTTATATGCTTGTAGAAGAAGTATCTTCAGCTGTTTCTTAAAGGGATAGTTCACCCAAAAATGAACATTCTGTCATTAATTACTCACCCACATGTCATTCCACACCCGTAAGACCTTCGTTCATCTTTGAACACAAATTATGATATTTTTGGTGAAACCTGAGAGCTTTCTGACCCTGCATAGACAGCAATGCAACTGACACGTTCAAGGCCTAGAAAGGTTGTAAGGACATTGTTAAAATAGTCCATGTGACATCAGTGGTTCAACCTTAATTTTATGAAGCTACGAGAATATTTCTTTGAGCAAAGAAAACAAAAATAATGACTTTATTCAACAATTTTTTTCTCTTCTGTGTCAGTCTTCGACGCACGTTCATGAGAGTACCATGATGTATGCGTGTGGTGCTGCTAACGCATAAAATTACGGTTGAACCACTGATGTCACATGGACTATTTTATCGATGTCCTTACTACCTTTCTGGGCCTTGTACGTGGTAGTTGTGTTGCTGTCTATGTCTATGGAGGGTCAGAAAGCTCTCGGATTTCATCAAAAAATATCTTAATTTGTGTTCCAAAGATGAACAAAGGTCTTACGGCAGGGGTCATCAAGTTCGGTCCTGGAGGGCCGGTGTCCTGCAGAGTTTAGCTCCAACCCTAATTAAACACCTGAAGCAGCTAATCAAGGTCTTAATAGGCATACTAGAAACTTCCAGGCAGGTGTGTTGAGGCAAGTTGGAGCTAAACTCTGCAGGACACCGGCCCTCCAGGATTAAGTTTGATGACCCCTGTTTTACGGGTTTGGAATGACATGAGAGTGAGTAATTAATGACAGAATTTTCATTTTTGGGTGAACTATCTCTTTAAAGCATTCACTGCATGATGAAGCCTATTAGAATGTTAGAATATAGAATGTATCCTCCTTACTGAATAAAAAAATATTAATTTAATTTAAAGAAATGTACTAAATAAAATTAATTATTTTAATATTTAATTAAAAAAATCGTACTGACCCCAAACTTTTTAACAGTGTTGTGTTTGCATTATATTTTTGTATAATAGTTTACCTTGCAACATATTGTATAGGGTAGCTTTTATTTCAATCTCTCAACTTATTTATTTTCATTTTGGTCAACCGCTGTTAGAAATGTATCCTAAATGATCACTTCTCTTTCACTTCTGGTAGATTGGGTCTGTCTGCTGAAGTAGATTTGAAAAAGCTGAGGTTCTTCTCTGTTCCCCACAATGGAGGCTCTCATTTGGTCTCTCCAGTTGATGCACAGCTGCTTCAGGCACAGAAAATGGTAAGTGAGTGTGTGTGGATTGGCTTCAGTCAAATTATTTTCCTCTCATAATGGGCTTTTGGGTTTTTTAGGTGGTCAGACATTTAGAGGCAGACCTTGGGGTCAAGGTCCAAGAGCTGTTTATCCCTCAGCTCAAATACTCCTTTCAGATCTGGGGAACTATGATGGCCTCACCTGGCAAAGATGGAAAGGTGGGTTTTTTGCTATTATAATTTTCATGTCTTCATCATATACAACACTGAATATATTGAATAAATGAATATATAGATATACTGGATAAAATATTAAACACATTTTTTTTAAAAGATGGAAGTCAGTTTCTGAGGATGACGAATGAGTTCATCAAAATGAACGTGAAGTTGAGACTTCACTGAGAGATTGGCTAACTTTAGCTCTTTATTTCCATCCTGTTAAGCCTCCTGTTAATGGTTTTGCTTTTGTGTAAATAATGGGGTAATGTTATGCGCAACAAATTTACTTATTCTGTAAAACAGGTTTCGTCGTTTCTGGTTCAGGTCTCTTATATGTGCTTTGTTAAATATGGAGCTGTTTTATTCCAGATGCTTTTAAAGGAGATACCAAAGATGATCAGAACTGATGTCCATTACATATGCAGATTGAGATCTATTTTTTTTTAAATATTTTTCTTCTTATCACTAATAAAATTGAATTAGTTATAAATAAGTTTAGATGTCTGAGCTTAACCAGAGCATATTGACTGTTATTCCTTTTTAGATAAATACTTTCCTAATATAAGCGTATAATTTTTACATTGTATGTTATTGTACTGTATAACATGAATTATGTTCTAGTTGTCAACATGATTTTTATGAGATGGTTTTGTATTTCTTCCCTATCTCAGCCTCCCACCACCTTTGCAAAGCTAATGAGTGAAGGCGGGAAGAAGGTTTGGCCTGCCTGGGAGCTGTTCAAGTGGTTTCTGGGGTTTTCTTCTCACACCTTAGCAGCAATAGGTGTGTGACAGAGCTTGAGCTTGTGCACTTTTAACTGACTGACTGAATCACCCTTCCGTCCATGTCTGATTAACTTTATTGGGAATGAGATGCAAATCAGTGCTGCCAATGTTTTCCTGTGACAAGCCTTCACAAAAGTGTGCAGAATCAGCAAAGACCTTTTTCCCTGATGTATCTGAAGATGAATGCATGTGATAATAGTGTTCTTTCTGTCTCTCTTTCTCAGGTCTGGCTCTAGTTGAGCTGTTCCAGAGTTCCCATCCATCTCCATTCATTCTACAGCAGAAGGAGAGTCTGCAGCAGGAGCTGGAGGAGATGCTGGGCACAGACGGAGTGCTGCTGTACCCCTCTCATCCCCAGATCGCTCCCAAACATCACCACCCAGTTTTCACACCCTTCAACTTCTCTTACACTGGTAAGTGTTGTAGGTTGGGAACTACTCATGATTTACTTAATATGGAGTTTGGGCTCTAAGTGGCTCTGTTCTCTGCAGGTATCTTTAATATCATGGGTTTGCCAGTAACACAGTGTCCATTAGGGCTGAGTGAAGAGGGTTTGCCCCTGGGCGTACAGATTGTGACAGGTAAATTACAGGACCGTCTCTCTTTGGCCACTGCCCTCTACCTGGAGAAAGCTTTTGGTGGCTGGAGGGAACCAGGCAAGTCAGCAGCCAAGCCTTAATCCACCTCATGCGTCTGCAACAACAGGACCACATGACCAACACATACTGTACCATATATACAGCATGTGTAACCATCCAAAGCTTACTTACATTCATTCTTCCTTTTAAGTGCAGAGTGCATTTTACATTAACTGACGTTTTAGAGGGCTGCATTTGTGTTTACCTATATGTAAATGCGGTATTACTTTATTTCATTCATAAGAAATGGAATGGATGCTGGATCCAGAACAAAAAAAGACACTTACATGAGACATCTATTAATTGTATAACTATGTGAGAAATACCGTATTTCATTTCATAACAGTATATACTGTATATTTGTTTTGTTTTTTACTTTAGTGCACTAAAACAAGGATGTTTGAACACATTTGTACTGTTCACTGTTTCCTCTTAACAGGCTTCTCAAGAGCAGGCTCTTTCTTGTGACAAATCTATTTAATCTTTAGAATATCCTTTGCCATAAGCAGATTTCAGTGTTTTAGAAGGAAGATGTTTTGTTTCACTCAAAGGGCATAAAACAATCATATTTAGAAGTAAATATCAAGCTGGGCCATTTAAATGCTGGGCAGTGGCAGTTTTCTTGGCCTTTATTACTCATATTTTGTTGTTGGTTTCTCTGAAAAATCTGGTCAAACATTTTTTTTTATGTGCTGACGTATTAAATAATGTGCCTAAAGTAGTAACAATAAAAAAATAAAAATAGTAATAAAAACTTTTGATGTGATCTTCCCAAATATTAAGTGTTATACTTGTCTTCTTAGATAGTTTTATTAGATAGAAATGTTTCTAATATGTCTGAATTCGCAGCAACATTAACATAAATAATCAGCATGTCATGAACATTTATCATCAATATATTGTTTTACAACTTAGAAATGGAAAGCAGATGACGTTGCATGCATTTATTAATTAATTATGTAAGGGATCATGAATAAAGTCAGATAACTCTGTTGGATATAGTTAGAATATTTTAAAAAACGGAAGACTCTTTTTTTTCCTTCTCTCCCCCAAATTCACCTCTTAGGTTGAGCCAATAAAACAAAAGCATTGATAAAAAAAAACCTTTAAAATATTTTTTGGCAGAGTAGAAATGGCTTGTACAATTAAAACTGCAAATATTCACCTTTTTCACTATATTTTGTGGTGATGTCAGTCCAATTTTATTTATTTATTGACCAGAGGACTACTTGACCACTAGGTGACAGCATTTCACATTATGTCATGTATACGCTACTGTTTTAAAAAAATCAAAAATTTATATTTTATAGTGGGTCTGAGTCCACCTTGTCGAGTTAATTCATAATTGCAATCCTAGTTCATGTATCCCAGCAGTACTGTTTTAACAAATACGGGGTACAAATATTCATATGACTATTGTTATTATAACCTCAATTGAGCTGGTTAAACATTCACATGTTCTCTTTACTCTTATGTTAGGGAGTGATCAGTTGGCACTCTTTTGCCTCCAGGTTAGTTTGTCTCCTACTGTATATTGGGACTGTTTCCAGGTTTTCAATGTATTGTTTTTTTCTCTGATTCATTTGTTACGCGATCTACAACTGAGATCCAAAACACCTATGGTAAACAAAGCGAGACAGGTCTGCTTTACAATCAACGCTCTAGAGCTGAGGACTGATTAGATAGGAGAGGCTTTCATCAAGGGTTCCAAAAAAAACAAAAAGCTAATTATAGTCTTTCTGTAAAATGTTATTAAGCATCAGGTGTGGACTGTAGACTAGTCAGACTAATCAGTCCACACAATGTCTTTGCTCTTCTTTTTTCTTCCTGCTGTGTTTTTTTTATTTTATGGCATTCAAATTATGGAAATATATCTGTGCAGGTTTTCATTCATCCAGGTGTTTGTAAAACAAATCATTTAATATTCCATTTGTAAGCAAATTTTGTTGAAAGATAATACCATTCCAACTGATTTAGCATCATTTCACTGTGATGTGTGAAGAGCTTTAAAGCGGCTGTTTATATACATCCTATGTTCCACAGTGAAAACCTTCACAAGCCATCTTAGATCTCATTATTAAACTAGCATTATCTTCACGTCTCAGACAAACTTTTAAGGCTATACAACCGCCCTCGTGTGACCTTTAAGCAGTTATAAATGAAAGGCTTTCTTTCCAAATGATGGAGACAAACACCTGGAGCTACAAGCCTGGATGAAGGATGCGACAGAAAGAGAAGGACAGAGGCAGTGTTTGGTATCTGTGGCAACATCGTACTCAGAGACTTCAAAGAGCAAGGCCTAATTATTCCAGATCCTATAACAACACACTCATCACCATCATCTCATGCATTTTCATCAGTGTTCAAAGAATATTATTAACATGATTGAATGGGATGGAATGAGATATCACAGAACAGGCTGAGTGAAATGGGAAGCTGTCCAAAAGAGCAGCGCGTGGAAAATGAGTTACCTGTGTGGGCAATTTGTGTAGCAGTGTGAATGCTTAACTTTTTTTTTTTTTTTTTTTTTTAAATCATGCATTCTCTAATAACCAAAATAAGTAAATAAAAAACATCTCGTTCAAATATACATTTATTAATTTATAATTTACCATCTGTTTTGATATTTAATGGAGTATTTTTTAGCAGATGCCATTCATCGCAGGTAGTGGCTGTGTGTGTCTATTAAATATTCATTATTTTAACATGAATATTCTATGAACGTTTTTTTCTTTCACACCTGTTTGCAAAAGAGACAAGGTTATTAGATAAAATATCTGCACTGTGATAATGAGAAACTACTGTAACTAATGATTTCAGTTAAACAAGTTATATTCCAATGCTAGAAAGTACCAATTGCTGGCTACTAAGAAGTGTTTTACTATAAATGTACAATCACTGTAAAGTTAACATAAGTGAATTGTTAAAGTGTGGTACAAAATTTGTTTATGCAAATTTAAAAGGGATTGCTTGAGTCCTTTGTCCACATGGATTTATTAAAAATGTAAGAACTGCTATAAAACATCTTACAGAAACCTATTGCAGCAAGAATGTCCAGTGCTACTCCCACACCACAGAGCCCCAAACAATGGGGCCGTTTCTGGCCTGTAGACCGCCAGCGTGAGCGTTTATGGGCAGGGCTCTTCGAATGAAGCGATGCGTTTTAAACTACACGCTTGATTCAGGAAGAGCAGAGGGAGGTGGTTCATTTCTGGGCGAGCGAGTCGATGAAGGTTTGTTCTCCGAGCTCCAGACAGCAGTAAAGCGATAAAATGATCATCGTCATTGAAGATCAGGTAAGATCGCTGCTTCAATTCAACAGACACTCAGATTATATTTTTTTTTTTACAAAATAAGCAAAATCACGCGGTATGTCTAACTTAGGGAAGACACGTTTTGCTGACTAACTGCCCATCAAACCGGTTTCATTTAAGTCTGTTGAAAATTCAGCAGCTGTGTGTGAGAATTCACAAAGTATGAGCAAGCAATAAACTTAAATAATAAGTCAGTTCAGATGGTGTTTGTAAAAAATATAGTTAACGTTAGCCTATCTGCTAACCAATTCTTTACACCAGCTAATGTCTTAGCCACAGCGGCACAAGAAAGCCAAGCATGCATAGCTTTCTTTCGCACAGGAAATGCCGCTTTCATTTGACGTTATTTGCACTGCAACAGTTGTGTTGTAAAATTATGAACCAACGCACGTGAAATACATAGTTTTGCGGTAGATGGCATGCCGCTTCGTTACGTAACTTTCAGCTCGCCATAACGCAGTGTGGTCTAAACCTTTTTTTTTTTTTTGCACAGCAGCATTTGATCATTTGCCGCAGTGAATAAGGCAAGACTGTGAACAAGAACTTTATTAAATGTCGGTATATTGACCTTTTCTTACTGTGTTTTAATTTAGTCAAATGCGCCCTATTATTTGATTCCCTCTGTTACAGATATCATGTAATAATTCTTACAAAATGTTGACCTTAGTGGTCTACCGATGTGGTTTTGTTGTTACCTAGGGCATGTGGTCGATATATATATATATATATATATATATATATATATATATATATATATATATATACAATTTAATAATAGCAAATAGTTTAGAGTATACATTAACTAAAACAATTGTTTTACACAATAAAGCTAAAGAAATGGTTAACTCAAGAATGAAAATATTTTTTCGCACTTTTTTGTTGCTCCAAACCTGATTGAATTTCTTTCTTCTGCTTAACACAAAATAAGATATTTTGAAGAATGATGGTAGCCACTGACTTCCACAATATTTTTTTCCCAACTATGGAAGTCAATGGCTGCCGTGAAACTGTTACCAACTGTTTTCAAATCATCTTTTATGATCCACATAAGAAAGAAACTAATAGAGGATTGTAAAAACTTTAAGGTGAGTAAATGATGACAGTTTTCATTTGTGGGTGAACTATCCCTTTAAGCATTATCTATCAAATAACAGTGCTATAAACAAGTAGTTCATTGTGTAACTTGAAAAATGTATCCAGTTTGTATTTCTTCTCCAACAATAAAAACAAAGCATCAAGCTTTGTGCATCAAGCAATGCATGGAATGAAAACTGGTCTGGAGCAACATAAAAGTGGAGTGGAGTACCAGATTTAATCTCTAATCAACACATTCTGCTTCCACAGTCTGGAATGCTGTGAATGTAGATAAGGTTCATTTAATCATGGATTTTTTTTTTGCATTCATGCTGTTGCCTAAAAAAGAAGGGTCCTCAGCAACACTAACTTAAAGAATTGCTGTGATGACAAAACATGAAATCCAACATTGATTTGTGTTCACAGGATGGCTTTGACAAAGCTCTCGCTGAGGCAGGTGGCAAGCTTGTAGTGGTTGATTTTACAGCCACGTGGTGTGGGCCTTGTCAGCACATCGCACCTTTTTACAAGGTAAGGAACCAACTTTAAGTCACTATGTTTGAGTCGTTGGAATGGACTTCTTTGACTCAGTTTCTCATTGTAATTCCTCACTTCAGGGCCTGTCTGAAAATCCTTCCTATGCTAATGTGGTCTTCCTCAAAGTGGACGTAGATGATGCACAGGTGAGTTTTCTGTTGTAATAAAAAATTGTGCGACTGTAGTGTTGTATAAATCATTTTGGAAATCTTGGAATTACAATTAATATGAGATTCCAACTTGTAAAAAGCTTTCATGTCCTTGTAGAACTTGTAATTTTCTAAAAGCTAAATTTACCTGACTGCCACAATGTCATGTGGAGCCACTCAAAATGGCAGCGACTGGAGTGAAATGTAATTTAGTTGTAAAGTTTCTGTTAAAGAATTCCTATAATTGTCTATTGTTAATGCAAAATTAATTTGAAAAATATTGAAAGACACTCATTAGTTTAACGTAGCTAACACAGAGCTGAGTTTTGATGAAAGCCCGCCTTCCGAAAAACGAAATGTGTTGTGATTGGTTAGCTGTCCCAGTGCATTGTGATTGGCGAACAGCTTTTAGACGTGTTTCAGTACTGCCCCGCCTCTTGCTGAACAGCATTGCTATATCAATTCAGACCTCGAGAATATTGAACAAAAGGATCGCGCAGAACCTTTGCACGCACGGATATTGCAAGACATATTAAAGTGGTTATGTTATTGTTTTTTTGGTTAAATCACGTTTTAGATAGGATGTCAACAACAGCTTAAAAATAACTGCATTTACTATGTACAGATAAGTGCAATGGTAATATGTATTTTGTTTATTGTTCTTTAATTCTAACATTATAACATGAATTGCAGTGAAACTGTTAACTTATACAGTTGAATTTATTTACCATAGCCCCACAGAGTTACACTATTTGTGGGGGCATATCTATTCAAATTAATTCTCTGCCAGCGGGAGGCGCTTGAGGTTTCCCCGGTAACACTGTACACAAAGCAGAGCTCGGTTCACAAACACTGCTTTATCAGAGATTATATGCAAGATTAAATGAAAATGACATCCAATTTTTTTCTGAAAACAGTTGGTTTCCATCAGAAATACAGTGATATAAAAACACCAGCAGGGGTTTCGATTTTGAAACATGCATTGCTCAACCAAGCCCCCCACCCCCAACCATTAAAATTTTCGTAGGTGGGATTTACAATTTGTGATATCACAAATACAGGAAAACAACTTTGTAGTCCAAACGAGCCGTTCGCTGTAGTTCTTGAAAAGGGATTTTTTAAAAACGAAATATCTCCCTTTGGAGTGGACTTTGTAGATCGTTTTATGTCCAAACATACACACTACACACTTACTAAAATACAAAAAGTGAAAAAGCATAATAGGACCCCTTTAAACTTTAAAAGCATATTAAGCATTTGCATAACTGTTACTCGCTGTATTGTGATTTTGTATATTGATTATTCAGATTACACACTCATGGTAGGGTGGGCGATATGACCAAAATCTTATATCACGATATGACTAATTCTATATCACGATAACGATATATATCACGTTATAGTTATTTTTTTTCTTTAATTTTTTTTTATGATATTAAATCTTTGATACCATAGAATTTTCATAATCCTTGTCACCAATGTCAATATCAAACTAATAGAAATATAATACAATGTAAAAAATACAATATAAAACAAAAATGATGTTTGTGTACGAACATGCCTTTTTGTGTGTGTGTTGTGTAATGTGTATTGATGTGAATTAATGTTAGAAAGTAAATGCTATTGGATGCGAAACAATATTTGGAAGAAATCCCAACAATAAAGTGAAATTAAATTGAATTGAATACAAGCCTAAAAAGAGACAAAAAAATAAATAATTCAAGCTCACTGAAGACAAACAGTCAGTGATGAAATAAGGATAAGAAACTAATTGCAAGCTATAGGACAAAAAACTAAATAAGAAACGCTACATACATTGTGTAAATTAATTAGTCTTCACTGTGTTAATTAGATAGATATAATTAACGTGTATTGTGTATAGATTCTATAGGATATATATATATATATATATATATTATAATATATATATATCATTTTTTTATTTATTCTTATTAAAGTTACAAAAGTGATATAGTCAAGAGCAGTGGGAGATTTTCTCTCACTGTTGTTTGATTAATGGCAGCAGACACGAATATTGGACAGCTTCCCTTTAAGAGCGAAGTCCGGATCCAATATACTGTTACATGTGCGTTGTTTTCAGCTGTTTTCTCTCTTAAGACCTAAATCACTGTGTTTATGAGGATACTTGCAAAGACGGGGATTGTTACGCATATAAGTGTGTTTATGTAATCGTTCAAAGCCAATAAAGCGGCAAAAAAAATGCGCGCCCTCTCACACAGAAACAGAGACGGCGCACGCATATAGTTGTTGTGTTTCAACGGCTTAAAATCGCTTGTTTTAAAACGGCTGTGCTTAAAAACACGTGTCCATGCTACAGATGTAGTCCCTCGTTTAGGAACGAGCTCCTCGTTTTGTCCTGGCTGATCGTGCTCCTACTCGGAGCCACCTGCTTTTGTCTCCCCTTCACGCCCGTGGTGGCGTGTAAAGATCGCAGTCATCCAAATGATGAAAAAGTATGAGCGTAAACAATGTATTTTGCGACACCACGAAATAAACGATAGAGCAAAATATGAAACGATAGACTTTTTATTTCGTCCATCCGATATATATCGTCATATCGCACATCCCTAATTCATGGTTGCATTAATAGGGTTGGCATAGAAATGCATAATCCTTCGAAGACACAAACAGCTCAGAGTAAAATGCTTTCCAGGTTATCATCTAGAAATGTACCCTTTTCACATTTCTGGGGTTCTCAGAAGCAGAATTGGGCCATTCCACCGAATGGGTGCTATTCCTATTCCCAGGACATTATAGGTACAAACATGCATAAAAATTAACTATAAAATAACATTTTATTATTAAGCAAAGTGTCCCACACATTAATCTAACTGCAAATTTAAAATATATAATTTAAAAAATAATTAAAAACTACCTGAAACACTGAAAATATAGCATTTGTACATGTCCCCAGTGTCTAACGCTACATTTGAACATTAAATATAATGTTTAAAATCCTTCAGAAATCATTTTTGTGTACCTCCATATCCCATCTGTGCTTTAAATACATTTGTTTCAAAATAAATTTATAATATTTTGGATAAAATACACATTTTAGTCTCGTCCCCAGGTTTTCACTCAGTCCTGTTACCCTAACACATTCTCCCTCTAAAAAACTGGGAAGATTCCACAAGACACATTTTCAACATAATATTGCAACATCTGGATCTTCTGAAGGCAATGAAATGATCGAAAGCATGTGGTCTTGTTTTCTTTTCTGTATATTTGATGATATTGTAACGCTGGCTGGGAGCGTCATTATAAATATACTGTCCTGTTACCTAAATAATTTCTTAGATGTTACTTGTTTATTTTAAAATACAAATCTGTGGTGAATCACTATAATTTGCTGAGTATTCTCATAATATTAGCATGTACTCCACGTGGCTAGATTATATGTATTTGCTAATTTTATCCTAAAATCTTAATCCTGTTACTTTCAGTTCTGTTACTCATATAACATATATCCTATATATATATATATATATATATTGTTAGTAACTGAGTAAAGTAACAGGAGTGAGTAGTGTAATCAGATTTATTAATGTAAAATATTAGGCTACATCCATATTAATCTAGATAAATTTGAAAATGCATCTTTTTCTCAAAGTTTTGGCCTTCTATCCACACTGAGACAATGCTTTTGTCATAGAAAACTTATGGTTGTTCCAGCATTATTGTTTTTATTACATTCCTGTATGTACTTGAAATTTCTGTCCTGTGGCAATTATGTATTAGACTCATATATAGAATGGCTTTGAGTGTGAGCTGCGCTATAAGAAAACAATACCCAAAGAAAAACTGAAATATTATTTAAGTTTGTTATTTTTAATATAAATTATAATTTAATGTTATTTTTTTGTTATTTATATCTTATCTTATAACCCGTCCTCTACCACTAAACATAACCCTAACAAAAACCTCTGCAGACCACTAGATTTAAATAGAAACATGATTTGGCCTTTTTTTAGCAGTGAGGTCATCTCACTAGTCAATGTTCAACACTTTCACTATATCGGTGCGGTCATTACCTCACATGTGTAGTCATTACCTCACACGTGTAGTCAAACCTGTATACTAATAAATGGATACTCCTTCCTGTTACCAGTTTCATTCCTGTTACTGAATAGTTTTTTCTTTAAAAAATAAAGTTAAACCACTATTTTTTTTAATTAAGTTTGGTCCATAATTTATCCCATCGTTTAATAAATTGCATCATAGAAAATTGATAAGGTTTGAGGTTTGAGTCGCCTTTAAAATAAAAAATGGTTTTGTGTACTTTAGAAAAATACAACTTGTGTAGATAAATAGTGATTTTTTTTTATGATAAAACTAATATTTTTTGATCATGAAACCACCAATTTCTTCAAAATAAATACCTGCGTGAGGGGAAATGAAGGAATTTGTTGACATAATTTTAAACATGCTTTTTAAAAGACATTAGAGTTTTGGTAACAGGACTGAGAAAAATGCATCCATCTTCCACTTAAAAATTGTGTAAACGATTAAATAAAATTACCTGAAATGGACCAGTACAGATTTTGAATAGTTAAATATGTGTATTACTAGATTCAGTCTTTAAAAAAGTTAGAAAAAAAAAAAAAAAAAATCTGAAGAGTTTTGGAAGCACATGGCACCCTTTCGGTGGAATGGGCCAGTTATCAAAACTTGTTTAATGGTAAGGGAAACTACAACAAAAATAAATTGTTCTCATTTGCATCAATAATAATAATAAAAACTACAATAGCATTTCTATGACTTTGAAGGGAGATAGATGTTGAATTTGCTGTCACACCTCCTCAGCCTTTGTATTAAAACACTCACATGGCAGCGCTTTTAGTAACTTATTCCAGGGTTGGAAAAGACAAAAGTATAGTGTTATAAATTTACATAAAAGTTTGGCTGTA